>PVKA01006008.1:0-62072 GCA_004027165.1 Ctenomys sociabilis | reverse complement strand
CAGAGGAAAGAGATTGTATAGTATAGTTTTCTAAGTAGGTATTCAATAAACAATTCTTTAAGTGAACTGAATTTCATTTTTGAAAGAGTTTTATGTCTACACATACTTAAAAATGATGTGGATATTCATGATACTCTAATATACTTGACTAGATGTCCTGGTATCTATAAATGATCTGTTGGATTTTCAGACTCCTATATGAGTTTAATTTTTTGTATGTGTTTTTTTTTTCTTCTTTCTTTTTTTCTTTTCTTTGCAGAATCAGGGATTGAACTCAGACCCTTGCTCTTGCCAGGGAAGCACTTATTCTACTGGGCCATTACATACAGGGCTGGCCCCTGTATGTGTTTTCAGCAATAAGCAGCCATGTCTTTTTAAAATATTTTTTTCTAAAAAGCTGACAGGAAATGTATTTGAATTTGACAAAGAATGAAAAGATGTATTGGGCCAAGTTATAAAACACAGGCAACTTTTGTAAATTGAAGAGGCCTTCTGGCCTTCATTGCATCTATGCTCCTTATAATTTTAGCTAAGCATTTTGAAAACAGCTCAAGGACCCACACTGCTATCATTCTACTCCATGGTACTCAGGCAACCTCAGGCTAGGAATTATTATTTAATAATTTAAGAAAGAAGCTACTGCATGTACTCCTGGCAACAAGTGTTTCCTATTCATTTATTATCAATTAATTACCTACTCATCCAGTTAGTTTTTTTATTATGGTTTGAGAAACTACCATGTCCTAAGCCTTCTGTTAGACACTGGGCACAGAAAGATAAATAATTGTCCAGTAGTGGTGGTGAAAATTACCACAGAGGATCCTTCCCACGCTCGCCCAGCCCCAGAGACCGGCCAGAGACAGCGCGGCCGACTCCAGCAGCCTCCTCGATCCTGCCCATGCCACCCAGCCAGAGACCGGCCTGAGACAGCGGCTGACTCCAGCGGCTTCCTGGATCCTGCCCCAAGCTCTCTCAGCGGGTGGGAATTTGCACAACTCACCAGGCTTCCAAGATCAGTGAGAGTGTGGTGAGTCTGAGGGAGAGCCATTGGCTTCTTCCCAAGCGCGCTACGCGGATCCCTGCCCCCAACCCCTTCAAGCCAGTGACTGGCCTGAAACCTCAGGACCCACTCACCAACACTTCTCCGCATCCCCTGCCCTAAAGCCAGCTGATCGAGTGGGAATTTCCCCAACTCTCTGGCCATCAAAGGTCAGTGAGTGTAGAACTCCAGGCCTGTCGTGTCCGAGAGACATTTCCCAGGGATTACCTGCCCCCCAACCCCGTGGCCCAGTGACAGCTCCAGGCACACTGTGCCAGAGAAACATTTCCAGGTGATTACCGGTCCCACACCACAGCCCCAGACCCAGTGCAGGTCGGCCTGGAGTGAGAACTCCAAGCCTGCCACACCGGAGAGACATTTCTCAGCAATCCTCGGTCCCATGCCACAGACCGAAACCCAGCACAGCCTGGCCTGTGAGTGAGGGCTCCAGGCCTTCTGCACTGGAGGGACCTTTCCCAGCCTTCTCAGGTTACGGCCTGTAGACCCGGACCCAGCACAGGCTGGCTGACCTAGTACAGCCTCCCCAATGAATGAGATCATCCACTATCCTTTTGTGAGCCCAGCAGACCCAACAAAGCCCAGGCCCGCCCACCTAGAGAGTGACCTGCCTGACACAGGAGGGCTGACCCCGGCAATTTTCCGGATCCTCGCCCCAAAGCCAGACAAGAGAGGGGGAATTTTCATCACTTGCTCTGTATCCCAGTTCAGTTTGTGCTTGCCTGAACAGGGAACCAACAGAGGGGAACCACAGGAGCTGCAGCAAAAAGGAACTGAACACAACAGCTAGATTCAGGATAGGCATAACTGGATAATCTCAAACTTAATAGACTGGCACCCAAATCTCATAACACACTAAGGTTATAGCAGCACCAAAGTTGTACACAAAAGGTCAAAGGTCAGTGCTATACAAAATGACAAAGAGAAGGGGAAAAATGCAATCCCAGACCTTGAGTCCACCAGGAAGGGCAGAGGACACTAGCTCAGCTGCAATGAATGAATTAACAGATACAGCAGCAAAGGAACAACAGCAGAAAGGTATAGAGGAAATAAAATAAGAAATAATTCCCCAAACTAAAAAAGAAATATCTAATACATAGTATCTCAAATAAAGAATGAATCCCAGAAACATTGGGTGGAAAAACAATGCTCACCCAGAACAAGTGCAGAGAGCACTATTCCAACTGAAATGTATGAATTAACAGCATCTGAAGCAAAGAAACAACAACAGAAAGATCACGAGGAACTCAAAGCAGAAATAATTTCTGAAATCAAAAAAGAATTCTTTGGAAAAAAAGAATTCTTTGAAATCATAGCATCTGAAATACAGAAACAAGTCCAGAAATATACAGAGGAAACCCAACTTGAAAGAAACTGTAGAAAATGAATTAATAACTACCTCTAAAGAAGACATGGATAAAAAAGTTAAGGAGATCAGGAATATGGTAGATTCATTGAATGAGCAATACAGAAAAGAAATAGAACACATGAAACACAAAGAGTTATAGAAGAACAAAAAATATCAATCACGAGTCTACAAAACCATTTGAGTGAAAGTGAAGATAGAGTTTCAGATCTTGAAGATGCTGGAGCAGCTAGTGAAAAGGTGAGAAAGGATCTGTTAAAAACAACGAGAATGCAGGAAAATATAATCCATCACCTGCAAGATGACACCAGGATGAACAATGTGAGAATAATTGGTATCAACAAAAATGAAGGAGTCAAGAGAAATGACATAAAAAAAATTTGGGGAGAAATAATTGCAGAAAACTTCCCAAATATGAGGAAACAATCCAACATTCAGGTCACCGAATCATACAGAACACCAAATAACTTCACCCAAGTAGAAACACACCGAGACATGAAAATTACCACAGACTACACAATTTAATGTGCTTGTGGTGATAGCAACTGAACTACAACAATCAACAAATGAAAAGCATGAGTCAAAAAAATTAAAAAAAAGAAAAACGCCAGTCAGGATTTGTTAAACTGGATGAGCTGTTAATTGATAAAGAGGCAGGAAGTCACTCATATATTTCTTCAGTGAGCAAATATGTGTTTGTTGTCTGCTAGATGCTAGGTGATGTGATTATAATAGTGAACAATGTGGACAAGATAGTTTGATTTATAGAAATCTATTTTTTATGTAATTGTTATAGGTAAGCGCTTCTTTAAGTATAATATACTTCTATTGTTTTTATGTAATTGAACTACGTGCAGTTCAGACTCCTAGTGATTTTTGTGTTTTAGCCTCCCTATCACTGGGATTACAGTTATGTACCACCACACCCGGTTTCTGTGGCTAGCTGGGTGACCTGGGAAAGGGCTGGCAAGGCATGCAGTAACAATAGGGGTTGCACTTGCCAGGCACCGAGCTATTAGACCACTGAGCTATTTCCTGGGCCCTACAAAAATCTATTTTATTATATAAATATAAATAATTATATATATAAATTCAATAATATAAATGATTTATATGATATAGATTCAGCTTTTGTAATCATATTTATCTAAAATTTCCCCAAATATACTATGTTCAGGAGGTATTCATTCTTTTGTGTGGAAGTAGCATTTCACTTTATATGACAGACCAATCATACCCTTCCCTTGATTACTTTCAGTATCTGGTGGTGATACCCTCTGTGTTCTTCATCAAACTATGATGTTGGAAATTATTCTTGGATCAGCCCCTGTGTGATGATTTGTTTTCGTATCCAGCCAAGAGCTTTATACATGGTAGGCAAGTGCTCTAACTGAATTAGAACCTCAGCCCAGGCTGGGGTGAGTGCTTTTTTGTAACATATGACCTACCCTTAAAGATAATGGTTCTGTCTCTTCCCAATTTTCCAAAACTTTTAGGATTTTTGTGCTATCATAATGTGCATATGATAACACAGAGCCCTACAGAAGTTTTTTAATTTATCTGTGTGTCCTTCATTGCCTTAGAGATTGTTAGCTCTAATAGAGCAGGCCAGGGCATATATTTATTTTACCTCATTTCAAAATATCAGTATAACATGCCCTGGCTATGCTCTCAAATGTTGGTGACTTTCTCAGATTCTGAACACATGACCATACCTAGGTCAAATGAGCATGTCTCTTCAATTTCACATTTCTCATGAAATCTAAGCTCAAGGCTATTTTCTTTGTAATCAAAGTATAAGGCTAATTTCTTACCAGCTTTTCACAGAGGCTTACGTGCTTTCTCAGATCTCTTGTCAGCAAGC
Organism: Ctenomys sociabilis; assembly: GCA_004027165.1. Classification (NCBI taxonomy): domain Eukaryota; kingdom Metazoa; phylum Chordata; class Mammalia; order Rodentia; family Ctenomyidae; genus Ctenomys; species Ctenomys sociabilis. The sequence continues at coordinate 57,785 of PVKA01006008.1, read as the reverse complement.
TGCCCTCTTAGAAACCTGGAAAACTTGTATAACATAATGCAAAGGGAGAGTGGCAGGCACAAATCAAGTGAGAGAAAAACTAAAAATAACCCTTAAGGAGAATAGATGTTCCAGAAATCTTGGGTTCTAGGGCAGGCTAGTTGGAGGAATATTTGGACAGGGGGACAGTTTTGCATCTTTCCCATTAATTAGTAAGTGCATCTTTTATTTAAGTATAATACTATCTCTATGTCCCTTTGATTGGAAAGCTACAGAAAATCACTGTGACATAAATGCTCCCAAGAAAAGTGAGTTCATTCATTTTTTTCTGAAATCTCAAGGGAAGCCTACCTGAACCAGAATTATTTCTTCAGGGCATACTTGTCAAATGTTAGTATGTATCAGAATTATATGGGGCACTTGTTAAAAAGGCAAATTTTTGGAGCTTACCAGAAGTTTCCATTTCTGAGCCTCAAAAAAAGACAAAAGTATGTGTTTATCACCTGGGACATGGGCAAATCTATAGATCTGTCTTGAATTGAGACTGTAACTCATTGATTATACTTAGTCATAATATGTGCCTTCTTTTACCTCATTTGTCAATAATGAACTTTTATATGTTTAACCTCCTGGGCCATATGCTCACATTCTAGATAGCTTTTAGAAATCATCTTGGGAGCCACTAGAACTAAATTATCTCTGATGTATTCTTTGTATATAGCAGACTCCCTAGTTTTTGTGGCAAGAGGAAATTAACAAATTGATCACATAGCCTCAGGCATATCTCAATGTTTAGAAACCTATTTGCTTATCTGTAACAAGAAAATAAAAGTGTTTCTAAGGAAGCCATGATAACAGATACGCACTACCATATTTGGTTAACACTTTTTCTAAAGCATGATTGACAAACAGTAGATCAGCAATTTCCCCAATCTTCCCCTTTTTAATTAATGAAAAAAAATCTATAGAGTATTAACTATACATTTTGCCAGGTATCAGGGAAATGTAAAGGAGAACCTGCCTCTTCACAAAACATGTCTACAAAGACTGAATAGAGACCGTTTGAAATACCTGAAGTAGTTGGAAAATTATGGTCTGTAGGCTAACTCTGGACTGCTAATTGATTTTGTATACCTCAAAAGGTAAAGATTTTTCTGCATTTATTTTTATTTTAAGAAAAGAACCCCAATGTTTCAAAATAAGATAATAGGATAATAATACTTAATATATTACATATTATTATCTTTAAATTTCTCAGAACACTAATTGTCTAAATAATATTAGCATAAACCTTTCTTTTCATTGAACCAAGAGAAATTAGTAGTATACCTATTTTATCTTCCTCTCCATCCAATTTTAGTATATGTGCTGCCGAAGCGAGCACCCCCTCCATCTATCTGTTTATCTATTTATCCATCCATCTATCTCCAGTTATGTTGCTTCTCCCTTGCTTCTTTCCTCCTTTCCTCCATTTGAGTTTCTCTTTGTTTGTGAAATTTATTTCCATTTTACAGTATCTATTGTACACTTTGGATCTTATTTATTCTTTCAGCTCCTCACACCAGGGGATAATATTGTGTTTACATATGTGTATCTGATTTATTTCATCTATGAGTGTGATTGCAAGTTACATCCATTTACATATAAAAGTATCAAGTTTATCCTTCTTTATGGCCAAGTAGTACTCAATTGGATGAAAGCATGACATATTTTTTTATCCATTTCCTTGGTTGTTGAGCATTTCAATAGTGCCCAACATCTACCTATTACAAGTTGTGCTGCTATGAACATGGGTGCAAATGTATCATATATCACAGTAGTATGATTCTTTTAATTCTTCTAGGAAAATATCCAGAATGGGAATAGCTAGGTCAAATGGGACCTCCGATCCTAATTTTTTGAGGAATATCCACACTTATTTTCACAGAGATTGCCCCTGTCTATACTCCCACCAAAAGTGGAGAAGGGTTCCTTTTTCTCCAAGCCTCTTCAGCATATGTTATTGGTTGATTTTTTATAATAACCACTCTTTCTGGGCCAGGATTGAATATCAGTATTTTAATTATTTCTCAAATGACCAGTGATGTTTAAATTTTTTTCACATATTTATTTGCTGTTTATATTTCTTCATCTGAGAAATGTGTATTCATCTCAAGTGCTTACTTTTGGATTGGGTCTTTAAGTTTAGGAGGTCCAATTTTTTTAGTTCATTATATGTTCTCAATAGTAAGTCTTTGTCTGAGAAGCAGCTGGAAAACTTTTTTCCCATTGTGGGTTGTCTCTGAACTCTGTTGGTGGTTTCCCTTGCTGTTCAGAAGCTTTTGAATATGATGAGATCTAAGTTGCTGATTCTTTGTGATTGTTCCTGTTCAAACCAGGTTTTAATCATAAAGTGTTTGCCTACACCAATGTCTTCAAGAGTTTTACCTATTCTGTCTTCCAAAAGATTTAGTTTCTGTTTTAATATTTAGATCTTCAATCTATTTCAAATTCATTAAGTGTATCATGAAAGATATGGGTCCAAATTTAATTATCTGCATGTGCAGATCCAATTTTTCCATCACCATTTATTAAGGAAGCTTTCTTCCAGTGAATGTGTTTTGCATCTTTGTCAATAATAAGGTAGATCAGTATGCCTGGAGTTGTTTTTTCATCTTCTTAACAGCTCCATTGATCTTCAGGTCTGTTTCTTAGGTAGTATCACATTGTTTTTATCACAATTCCTCTGCAGTATAATTTCAAGTCAGGGACTGTGATGTGCCTGCCTTGCCTTTGTTGTCCGGAATTGCCTGTGGCATCCTAGGTTTCTTCTGATTCTGTATGAATTTTAGGATTGTTTTCTCTAGTTCTAAGAGGTAGTCTATTGGTATTTTGATTGGAATTGCATTAAATATGTATAATACTTTTGGAATTATGGCCATTATCACTATATTGGTTCTTCCTACCCATGGGTAAGGACTATCTTTCTATTTTCTGATATCCTCTTCAATCTCCTTTTAAAAATACTGTAGTTTTCAATGTAGAGGTCATTTATATCATTCATTAGATTGCATTGTTTAAATTATTTAAAAAATGAAAGGAACCATTCTGTGTTTGTATAAACAGTACAGTTAGGATAAATATGCAGTACTTTTGCATAATTCTATGAGAAGAAAGATTTGCACTAACAGTTTGGACAGGATACCCTGTCTGCTTCTTGTTCTATGGGTAACCACTAGGAAGATAACAATGTAAACAGTACTAATTATTGAAACTATACTATAATTTAGCTTTAAAAACAAAGATATGTATACATATACAGCTACATTCTCTTAATTCATTGAATAAAGGTGTCCGCTCTAATAGTGTCTGTAAATAGAATACCATGTATGAACCTTGTACAACAAAAAACCACTACAAAAACAATATGCAATGTATTAATTATTGAATCTGTCCTACTAATTTGATTTGAAACTGTCTCATTGCTATTTGTGCTTCAAAAAATAAATTAAAAAATGAAGGGATATTTGGTATTTGATAATTACCCATATTTCAAATTAGTGCCCATAATATTTTATGGACATATAACCATCTGCTCAATTCATATATTGTCTATGGCTGCTTTTGTGTTATTGCAACATAACTGTGTAGCTGAAATATATCTTAGTGTCCACAAAGTATAAAGTATTTATTATATCTCTTTTTACTGGAACCATTTGCTAACTCTTTAAATAGTAGGACAATAAGCTTAGTCTTGAGCAACTGTTTTGGTTGCTCTATCTTCTTACCTTCAAATACTCTGATATAGTGTATTACATTTATAGATTTTCGAATACTGAACCATCCTTGCATCCCTGGGATGAATCCTACCTGGTCATGGTGTATGATCTTCTTGATGATTTGCTGTATTCTATTTGCCAGGATTTTGTTGAGTATTTTTGCATCTATGTTCATGAGAGAGATTGGCCTGTAGTTCTCCTTTTTGGTTGTCTTTCCCTGATTTTGGAATGAGTATTATACTTGCCTCCAGAAATGATTTTGGGAGGACTTTTTCCTTTTCAACTTTGTGGAAGAGTTTGTGGAGTGTGGGGATTATATCTCCTATAAATTTCTTGTAGAATTCAGCTGTGAATCCATCAGGACCTGGACTTTTCTTTGTCGGTAGGCTTTTTATTGCATTTCGTATTTCGTTGGCTGTTATCGGCTTATTGAAAGATGTAATATCTTCTTGATTCAGTTTTGGTAATTTGTACCTTTCGAGGAATCTGTCCGTTTCATCTGTGTCTTCTATTCTGTGAGCATAAAGATTCTTGAAGTAACTGTTGATAATCTTCTGAATTTCCACTGGGTCTGTGGTGATTTCACCCTTTTCATTCCTTATTGCTTGCACTTGAATTTTCTTTTGCCTCTTTTTGATGAGGTTGGCAAGAGGCTTATCAACTTTATTTAGTTTTTCAAAGAATGATGTGTGTGTATAGACAGTACAGTTGGGATAGATAGCACTGTGCTTCTACATAATTCTATGAGAGGCAAGATCAGCACTAATGGTGGTTGGACAGGATATTATGTCGGCTTCTAGTACTACGGTCATCCACTAGGAAAATAATTATTGAATGTTTGTTATAATTCAGGTATAAAAAAATAAGATAAGTAAGCTACACACTTAATTCACTGATAAGAGATATCTGCTAAAATAATATCTGTAAATATAATATGTATGCTCCTTGTACAATACCAAAACATTATGAAAACAGTTTGCAGTGTATTAATTTATCGAATCTGTATTATTAAGATGTCTTGAAACTGTCTGATTGACATTTGTAGTTCAATAAAATAAAAAAAATAAATAAAAATAAATAAAAATAAACAAGATTTATCCGAAAAAAGAAAACAAATACTCTGAGAAGCAGTAAAAGTTAAATTCCATTAATTTGTTCATTTATCCAATAAGTGTTAAGGGCGAGCCAACTATATGTCAGAAAGTGTTTACTGGTTTAAGGTGGAGGGACTTCAGTATAAAATATCTCAAGGTGATTAGTTTGCCTATATGAAATAAGTTAAAATAAAAGTCCTACAGCAGGCAGGTGATATAGCTCAGTGGCATAAGCACCTGCCTGGAAAGCACAAGGTCCTGAGTTCAATCCCTGACACAAAAAATGAAAAAACAAAATCCAATCAAAAACCTATGGAATCACCTTCTAGAAGATCCATTAGATGATGGAAACTTCTTTCTACATCCAGGAATCTTTGAGTTGAATTGAAAGGGTTCTAATACCACAAATTAAAACTTTTAATAATTGGAATTTATTTCCTAATGAGTGGAGGCCCACCATGTTTTTCTTTCATTCTGTGAGATTTCTGATATGTCCCACTTATTAGGAGAGACTTACATACAAATACATTTGTCACTAGGGAGGGGAGATGGCTCAGTGGAATTAGAGCTTCCCTGGCAAGTGCAAGGGCCTGAGTTCAATCCCTGGTTCTGCCAAAAAAGAAAAAAAAAATATTACAATTTGTTTTAGGCCCAGGGAGATATGGCTCAGAAGAATAAACACTTGCCTGGCAAGCACAAGGGCCTGAGTTCGATCCCCGGTTCAGTCAATAAAATGAAAAAAAAAAAAAAAAAAAAAAAAAAAAAAAAAAAAAAAAAAAAAAAAAAAAAAAAAAAAAAAAAAAAAAGCAAATACATTTGTCACCAAGTCTTTGTGATTAGTTCATAAGTTTATAGGTTCAGATATTCCTAAGTTTTATTACCCAAGGAAAATTGGTTTTATGGACCCACATATACAATACTCATTAGTAACAATAAGATCTAAAACAAAATCCAATAACCATTAATGGGTTGAGTTTTAAATACATCAGCCAGTATGAGCCAGATTACAAAGGTATTGATGTCTACTAGATTATACTCATAACATCTAGCTAAAATAAATTAAGAAAGATCTACATTTTCACTGTTTCACAGAATTGTATCTCATTTGGCTGTATATTATTTTGTCAAAATGTGTTATCTGTAAACCCATGTGTAGTGAAATTCTTCTGTAACTTTGGATTAAAGGTATTTATGGTCTTTTTGTTTGGTTGGTTTTTAAGTAAGTTATTTCTTTTGTAGGCTTGCTGATGGTATGGTTCCATCCTTATGCCTTCAGCATACAATCTTTTTTAAAGAATTTTTATTTCCAATATTGTTATTTTAAATTGTGGTTGAAGCAATGGAAAATTGAAATATGGCATGACTGTGTCTTGAGTGTAAAAATATTGCAGTTTGAAACGTGGACCTAAAGTATTGCAAATAAAAATGACAAATGTCAATGGGAAAAAATTGGAAAACAGAGGAAATAAAAGAAAAATCCTTTGAGGAGAAAAGGTAAAGGGATAAATAAAATCACTTTGCTTCCTATTTTTGCTCTTATTTTTTTTCTATTTCCTCTTTTACTTTTTCAGTTGGAATAATGTAATTCTGCTGTCAGATCTCAAGTAAAAGATAGGAAATGCAGTAGGTTATGACCTCTGCTGCTCCTTTGGGTATTCTGACTTTTATGTTGTTGTAAAAGGAACCTCCTGGCCCATTTTTCTTCTTCTTTTGAGATAGGTTATTCAGGAAGACAGAAAAGACTTCTCAATATTGATAAGTCAGATCTCACATTTGGCTTTTAAACTGTAAGCTGCTTGGAAATTAAAGAACATTTGTTTCACTTAGCTTTCTGGGCAACTGATGCCTTGTATCCAGAACATGGGCTGTGGGAGTAAGGCAGAGGCCTAGAAAGAATCCCACTCTCTGACAATGACCTTTGGGTCATGAGCATCTGAATTGTCTACAAACATTGTTTGCAGCCTAGGAAGAGAAGATTCAGAGATTGACTCTTATAAAGCCTAGGAATTTCTGTTTTTATTTTTTTGGTGGAACTGGGGATTGAACTTGTGCTTGCCAGGGAAGCACTTATTCCACGGAGCCATCTCCATGGCTCCAAGGCTAGGTCTTTCACGAGGAACAATACTTTATGAGTCTCAGCTTTGAAATCTTCTGATGTACAAATATGTCATATCTCCAGAATGTCCATTTGTGGTTGTTACTTTGGGTAACGGCTGAAGCAGTTTTGACTTGAGGGCTGTTGCACTGATTTGATCCTCTGAAGAACTGTGATGATGGTGATGTTTTCCTTTAGGACCTCAACATTTTTTTTTTCTTGTTGATATCCTCTCCCTAGTGTTCCTCACATATATTTCTTTTATGTCATCTCTTGTTCCTTGGCCCCATTTAATAGCCTCATCTCAGTAAAAGATTGGATTATTAATTTACACTGTCATAAGTGACCTGCTAGCAGTTCAAATCATATTCCATATGGCTCAAAATATTCAGGTGAGAAATTTATGGATGGCAGTGGGTGTCTGTGAACCCTGCGAGATTTTACACTAACCTTTAGGTATATTTCCCCATATGTGCACTTTTCTTGTCCATGTTCATCAGATCGTCAAAGGTGTCCAGGATTATTCAAAAAAGACTAATGACAACTTTAAGGCAAATAAAGAAATGCAATGAGTGAAGTTTGGAACAGTAGTCCCATTATTGTAGACTCTATGATCAGGGACCAAGCCTGTTTTTTTTTTTTTTTCTTTTATCCCCTACTGTATTCCCAGTATCAAGAATATGGTATGGCATGTAGACATCTTTCAGTACGTACCTGTTAAAGCCATTAATTTGTTCATTTAATAGACATTTATTGAGAATTTATTGATAATTGGGTGAATAATTCAGGCCACAGCTGAGGAGAGTTGTTCTTTGAGCATTAAGGCCAACCTGTCACTGGCACAGTTGGTCCTGATCGGGTTTTGAGTTACATGACCATTTTCATGACAGCAGGTGATGTTCCTGATGAATGCCAGGTGCAGGTGAAGCTGAGATGGACGAAACAGCTCACATGTCTGCCCTCATTGCTTGTCTTTTAACACGGGGAGAAAATTTATTTCCTTTCATCTGTCCTCTTCCCATTCCCTCTTGCATCTTTGTCAGTCACCAAAATCACTAGCATGTAACAGCAGGCATCAACCATTTTTCTGCTCTTGGAAGCTGCAGCTGCTCCTCCAGAGACATGCCAAAGTGCACTGTGAGAATTTTGAGGCAACAAACTTTGATTCTCCATAGATTGCGACTTTCAGACAGCTTGCTGATTATGAAAACTGCTTCTGTTTCGAACCACAAGGGGGAGAGCCAGGCCAAGTCTATGCAGAATGCGGATGCCTTTGACCGCTATTCCCTGATCATTTACGGACAGAATGCTCTATCCTCCTCCCACAAAGCTGAATGTTGGATGGTGCATTTGCTGGTGTAGATATAATGTCAAGAGAAGCTTTAGGCATGTAAGGGTTGTTTGGAAAGAAAAGGGAGGCGATGTCTCAAGGCAGAATGTGCAAACTGAATGAGTTCTTTCCATGCACATGAGCTCTGTAGCTGACTGTTTATCCTCTACAACTGTGGTAGTCTTCAGCAAGTAGCTTGATTGTTCATTTAGAGATACTGGGACACTGTTAGGCACAGAGCTGAGGAGAGACTGGATGTTTTAAATCTGCTAGACACACTAAAAGAGAAAATGAGAGCTTATAAGTGGATGTGGCAGTAGGGCATCTCAGATTAGGAAATAAAGCACTTGGTCTCCAGAACAAAGGAAGAGTCCCACAGAGAATCCCCTTTGGTTAGAGCCCCTGGACACTTAGTGAACCAGTGGACAAAATCAAAGGATAAAGTTAGGAAAGTCTGGGTGGGGGTGGAGTACAGTGTGTGCATCAGAAATTAGGGACATGGGAGGCAGGCAGGAAAGGAGGAGGAATGATATTGTTGTACTTTGTCACACGCAGACCTTATTCAAATGTGTCCTTGGCTATTATCAAAGAAACAAAACAGAAAATAACAAATGCTAATAAATATATGGAGGAAAGAGATAATTACACACTGTGGGAATGAAGATTAGTACATCTGTTATAGAGAACAGTATGGAGATTCTTCAAAAAAATCAAACAGAACTGCCTGGTAACCCACTTCTTGCATATTTGTCCTAAGGAAATGAAGTCAGCACAGCAAAGAGGCTTGTTGCCCTGCTGTGTTTATTGCAACACTGTTCACAGCAGCTGTGGTACAGAATCGACTTGGATGTTCATTAGTTCATGGATGAGTAAAGACAATGTGGTATACATAGAAAGTAAATATTATTCTGCCCTTAAAAGAATTAAATCCTATCAGTTGCAGCAAAATACATGGCGTTAGAGCACACTGTTTTATGGAAAATAAGCCAAACACAGAAAGGTAAACACCGCATGACTTTTTTCATATGTGAAAAGTAAAAAATGTTAATTTGCATGTAGAATAGTGATTGCTAAAGACTGTGGATGGTAGAGGGATGCTGCAAGGGAAGCTGGATTTGATTGGTACACTCTAACCGTATATATGCTTGTTTTGTTGAAATATCACTCAACCTCATTAATATGTACAATTTATACATGTTAATAAAATATTTTAATCTCTGGGCTTCTGTTTCCTCACGTATACGATTGCCTACCTCATAAAGTCATTGCAAGAATTTCATGAGATAATATGTACTAGAAGTGCTTCGCTTCACTACCATTTCTTGTACTCAAGAAATGGTAGTTATTAATAATACTATATTGATAAGTATATAGAAAACATTTAGTTTAGTGCTGGATGTTTAATAAAGGCTTAGCCATATACTAACTAGATGTTCCTATTCATTACATCCTCATTAGTGAACTCCCTAACCCTTAGAAAAGCTCTAATCTCAGCCTGTTTCTAAAGATTGATGTATGAGGTTTGTGTAGGTTAGGTGGGTAGGCCAGGGTGCCTGGCTGAGTTAGGCAGATAGCAGTATCAGAGCCCAAAATGCAGGCATGAAAATCCTGAAAAATAGGCCTTCCTTCCTTTTAGTAGTTTTTTTAAAAGTAGACTCTGAACCTTGTCATTCAGCTTTTAAGAGACTCAACTCTCATTGCCTGAGTGTATTTGCCTTTTGGGCAAAGAAGATTTCATTTCCATTTTAAAAGGTAGTTTGTACAGGAATCAAGGAAAGGGAGACAGAAAGGAGAAGATAATGAACCCTAAAATTCTTATGGCCAGCAATAAATGCTAGTCCAGTCTCTGTTGGTGTGCCAGCTAGTTCCCTGCCAGAAATGGGCAGGAAATGGATCTGAGTGAGCTCTACTGCTGTGCTCACTTTTCTGTCATCTTAAATCCTACTCATCCTTCAAGGGTCAGTGCAGTTTGTATTTCCTATATCTCCCTCACAACAATCCAGTTAGGTTGGGGTACAGCCAGGAAAATAGGATGCATGCTTCCCATCTTGAAGTTTTAACAAAGAAATCAGTAATTTAGATGGTGAAAAGTTGAGAGCTAAAGCAAAGCAATGGGACAAACAAACTCAGAATTTAGCAAAAACAGGCTGCACCTATTATCATTAGTTTGAGGAGCAACAGTGAGAGTCTGCCAAAAGACTGGGTCTTTCTGGAAGGAACTAGAAACAAGTTTGAACACCTATGCAACTCTATGCCCAATAAGACAGAGAATTCCTGATGGCATTTAGAATTGAGTCCGTGAGAAGACAAAGCTGCTGCTGGAGACATCATAAAAGGTGAGGTTGCAGATAGGGAAGAAATATTCCAGCCTCCCCATTCCTCCCACCTTCTGGTTTGTGAAATCTAGCCAGAAGCTAAAGGGCATGGGTTGTAGAAAATGAAATTCCCTTGATACAGGAAATGGGCAGGAAATGGATCTGAGTGAGTATCAGATTTGAAAAGCCTAATTATCATCCCATTTCACACAGAAATCAAAGAGGCAGAAAGAGGTCAAATTATGCAAAACTACATTAAATGGCAGTCAAAATTTCAAATCAAGGCAGTCTGACTATTCTTGGGCCTGTGGTTTTGATAATCACTACTCATATAGTCACGGTAATCATGCTATTTGTATTTTACTCATGTCAGATGTTTCTCTTTAGACTTGATTCCAAGCTCCCTGATGGCATCATCTGTGTCTTTTTCTTATATCATTTATGGCACTTAGCTCTTTTGGATTTTATAGAACCCACAAGAAGATGTAAGGCATTGATTGAAAGGGGAGTATCAGCAGGTATTCACAGGTTCCATGTATGCAAGAAAAGAGGGGCCCTTTTCACATGTTTTTGATGATTCTAAATGTTTGCTTCCCCTTAGTGAAATGTACCAAGCAGTCACTGATCAGATTTCAGACAACAGTTTGAAAAATAGGAAAAATCAGAATAAATCAATATTTATTGAGATAAATTAATATTCAGATTTCCTGAGGATATCCCAAAGGAAAGAGACCATTATCAAAATATGAAATGGCTCTGCCAACCTCAGAAAATTTGAATTGAGCAGAGATAGAGACCGATTCTTTCACCTGACAAGAGGGTCTATTATTCTTTAGACCAATTATAGTTTTCATGGCTTGGAAAGGGGATACATTATGTTCTGTTTTCTTAAGAAATTGCCTTTGGGAGCTGAGATAGACACACATAGTATCAATAGTCATATCCTGGAAGAAGTTAGGTCAGATAGTAGGCCTTTGGTTCGCTCAGTATTGTAACAGTTTTTTCATCATCTTAAATGATAGAACGAGGGGACCAGACAATTTACAGTTGTGTTATTATTAGGAAAAAAGACAAATTGTTCTAAGGTGCTTGTAGTGCAAGTGTGGCACCAATGCCTCATATCCTCAAGGTAAAGGTCAGAATGACAGTCTGTGGTCTCATGGTTCCATTTGGGGGTCTTGGAGTTAGACTCTCTTAATTCAAATCCAGATGGTCTCATTACTAGCATATTGGAAATAATATAATATTATGCATAGTACATTATCCTGCATTTTCTCCTATTTCTCTAGTTGTTCTCAGTTGCCCAGCAATGTACCTTAATTTTTCCAGCTTCTACACAGTGGCATACCTGGCCTTGTTTTTGGTTTTCTTTCTTTTTTTACCCACACCTAACTCCCTTTGTGATCTCTCAGCCAGGCCCATGGATTTAAACAGCAGGCCTATGCTGATGATTCTCAGATTTTTGTCTCCAGTTGGGAGCTCTCTTCTGGACTGATAGACCGCTACCTACTCAACATCTCTCTTCTGTTGTCACATAGACAGTCAACTCCACGTGTCTGAAAACTAAACTCAGGTTCTTTCTTTTCCTTCTCGTCTGCCAAGCCTGTTTCTGCTCCATTCTTCTCCCTCTCAGTGATGGGCAATTGATGGGCCAAAATCCTTGGCATTCTGCTTGACTGTTGTCTTTTTGTCACATCCCACATCTGATGTTTCAGAAGATTGGAACTCTTCAAACTATATCCAGATTCTGACTGTGTCTCATAAGCATCATGGCTTCCCTGGTCTAAATGAACACTAACTCTTCTTTGGGTCAGTGCAGTGGTTTCATAATTGGTCTCTATCTCTGCTCTTACCCATTGCAGTCTATTAGACAAAGCAATCTTATTAAATGTAAGCTAGATTATGTACCTCTTCCATTTAAACCTTCCAAAGGCTCACTCCTTATGTCACCCAGAAAAGAAGCAAAAGACTTTTCATTGTATACCAGGCACTGAATGGTCTGTCCCTTACCCTTTTTTTTTTTTTTTTTTTACCATTCTGACCTCATGTTCTATTTATCTCCCTTTTTTCTACTCCACAAGTAACACAGATCTTCATAAAGCTGAAATGAAGGCTGAAATGTGGCCGAGTTCTTATCTGATGATTCCAACTTCATTTACATTATTTACAGAATTGATTTCCATGTAATTATAGTACTAACATTTACACTGACTTGAAGGCTGTTAACAGAAGCCAGTCATATCTTTTAGAGGCTCCTGATTGCTTACTACATGGCTGCTTCCATCTTCATGCCAACAGTAAGACATCAATGTGGTGATATCTCTAATATCCTTTTGTACCACCATTTGGAGCAAAGTTCTTTTAAAGGATTCATGTGATTGATAAGAGTAGGCCCACCTGGATAGTCTCCATGATTAGTAACCTTAATATATCTGCAAAATCCTGAGAGCCATGACATGTAACATAATCAGAAGTATGACATCTCATCATATTCACAGTCCTGGTGAGTAGGGTGGAAAATCTATGGGGAGTATTTTAGGGTTCTTCCTATTACAGTGATTATTTAAGAAACCAATCAAAACTGTATTCCAGCTATAGTACTGGAGCAGGATCCTGTATTCTATCTGGTGTTCTAGGTGTTTCTTTTGATTTCCAGTTTGTGGAGGGGTCTGAGGGGCTGCCATAGAGAAGAAGTAGAACACCAGTTCTTACTGGTGTGGAAGTATTTCTAATATTTTAACAACTGATATGGAAGCAGTATCAGTATATAGCAATTGGTTATCAATCCTGGTTAGAGAGTAAAAATAATATTTCATTGTGTGACATGCTGCCTTTTTCTCTGAGCTTTGAGTATCTGAGGCTGGTCACATACAATGAGGTGGGTGGAGAGACCACCTGCCCTTCTTGGCACCCCAGTGGTGTGCAAAAACCCTGCCTTGCAGCAACAACTTTGTTTGAATGAATGTGTTATTTGCATGGCTATTTTCTGCAGTGAGAAAGTCCATTCATTGTCTGAACCTCCAAATGTTGCCACTGTAAGGGAGACAACCAGTCCTACATACTGTATTTCGGTTGTTCCCAAGCCATGCAGTAGCTGTGACTCAATGAGATACATGCTGTTTACACATTGACTACATTAGCCTGGACATCACACTGCAGCCAGTGAAGCCAAGGGTTCCATTTATTTTTCTATGTATTTTGGTACAGGGTCTCACTATGCAGCTCAGACTCCTAATGATCCTCCTGTGTTCAGCCTCCCCAGCCAGCACTGGGATTACAGGCATGTGCCACCATGCCCGGTCTTGGTGGCCAGCTTAGCATGCCTAGGGGGAGGGCTGGTGTGGTATGTGGTGCCAAGGATCAAATCCCAGTCCCGTCATTTGCCTAAGCATGAGCTTAGTTCTCTGGACTATCTAGCTGTTCTAAGGATTCTTTTTCCCCTCTGTATTTTAGGGAAGGGTCTACAGAGTATTCAGGGTCTCACTACTAGGTCAGACATGTAGTTATCCGCCCATTTACAGCCTCCCAAGAGCTGGGATTGCAGGTGCGTGCCACCATGCCTAGTCTCAATTGCCGTCTTAGTGTAGGTTCGGGGATCAGACCCCTGGCCCTTGTGCCTGCTTGCAGGTACTTTAATCTGTTGAACTATTTGGTTGGCCCTTTAAGGATTCTTATTAGATTTCTGAATGAGGATTGATTACATCCTGGGCCCCATGTTGTGTGACATTCAATCTCAGGTAACAGTGATGTCCTTTGTGTGTGGGAGAGAGATTGGGGGGGAGGCCTAAGTCAAACGAACTTTGTGGGACTGTTCCATCTCTCCCATCTAATATTTTGTATTGAATGAATAGGATTAAAACTACATCAAGAGTAGTTTTACTTGATATAAGCTATGTGTATATATTAAGACTAATAGTCACAGGTGGTTGTGTTGAAAGGATTGTCACACAGGATAATGAATAACTTGAGGGAGAGATAAAGATAAAGGGTCAATGAAGCCGGGCGTGGTGGCGTAGCCGGGCGTGGTGGCGCATGCTTGTAATCCCAGCACTCGGGAGGCTGAGGCAGGAGGATTGTTGAGTTCGAGACCAGCCTGAGCTACAAAGTGAGCTTAAAGCCAGCCTGAACTGCATAGCGAGACCCTGTCTCAAAAAAAGACAAAAAAAATAAAATAAAATAAAGGGTCAATGAACTATTCCTTTCAAATAATAATAATAATAATAATAATAATAATAATAATAATAATAATAATAACATAGTAATATAGTATGTCCAGCTTCACCTGCTGATACTGGCTTAGAACAGAGAACACAGGCCTGGAGTGATTGTAGCTTCACCATATTTTTTTTGACAATTGGTATGGATTTTAATCTGCATGTTTCGTAAGTATATTGCACATGCTGCAGTGCATACTTTTAGTGGGTTTAAGTAGAACCTAGCCAGCACTACAGAGGTTACTGGAGAACCCCAAATGTCCTGAGGCCTCTTTGTCCTAGGACACCATATCTTGAATATAAGTTTACACACCACAGAAACAGAGCCTCTGCTAGCATAGAAGTTCATATTGTTACAAGGTTCTAGATATGCATCACTAGCATCTCTGAACTCCACATGGAAAACTGATGAGCAGTTCACACTTTTGAGGTGTTAGTATTATCTGTTGAGCTCTGAGGAAGTATGTACACTAAACAGATTCATGTTCAGACACACTGACAACTGAGATTCTCCTAGACCACGACAGACTGTGATTCCTTTGAAGTAGGGAAATTTTGTTTTTAATGCTTTCTTTTTTTTTCTGGTTTATTTATTTTTTTTATTTTTTTCATTTATTTTTATTTTATTAAAATACAAATGTTAATCAGACAGTTTCAAGACACCTTAACCATACAGATTCGATGAATTAATACATTGCAAACTGTTTTCATAACATTTTGGTATTGTACAAGGTACATACATGATATTATATTTACAGATATTATTTTAGCAGATATCTCTTAGCAGTGAATTAAGAGTGTAGTTGCTTACTTATCTTTTTTTATACCTGAATTATATCAAAATTTCAATAATTATTTACTGAGTGGATGGCCATAGTACTAAGAGCCGACATAATATCCTGTCCAACCACCATTAGTGCAGATCTTGCCTCTCATAGAATTATGTAGAAGCACAGCATTATCTATCCCAACTGTACTGTCTATACACACACATCATACTCTGGTTTCTCTTCAGATCGTATAAATCTTTCGCCTTTTAATGCTTTCTGTCTTTGTTGTCTTTCTTCCATATTGGGGCCATGTTAAAATTTGTATTTGCTACCAAAGTAGAGATATTGCCCATAAAAATAGATCTCATTTACTATTTAAACAAATCCAGATATTTTTGCAACCAACATCCCATGTGATTCATTTCCAAATGATAACAGTACAATCCTGGGAAATTGCAAAACAGCACATAGTATTCACACTTTTTTGGCTAGATACAGATGTGCAAGATGGTATACACCACACCCCGGCCATCTACTCCAGGCTGTCTTCTGGCAGACAGGAGCTAAGGTATATTCTTCAGATGCAGCAGGTGCTATTAAAACAAAACCTACCACCAGCAGGTCGTAACAGGAAGGCTAGAGTTGATGCATTCCAAGGTTCCTGGAGATATTGCTGAACTCAGTGAGCTATACAATACCCTTGCCATAGGTGCCAAGAAAATTTGCCTTTCCTACTGCCATTAGGATCAATCAATAGCCAAATACACAGTAAGGAAATGACAAGTACCTTAGCATGATTATCGCCGTCTTTAACAGAAGTGGAAAAACCAACCCATGAGATTCCATGCCTGCCTTTGTCCCCTTCTAGAAGCAGTCTACAAGTAATCACAGATTATTTTAGAGGTTCTGGTTTACTTGCGTTTGAATGAGAAAGACAGGAAGCAAATGAGAGGAAACAAAATGGAGTTATATTCCATTTCAAACACATCACACATGAACAGAATTTCAGAGCTGGAAAGGACCTTGAAAGTCTATCTTGTTCATCTGTAGACATTCACACTCATATATTTGGAAAGAATTTTAAAGACAAACAATTCCTACTCTGTCATATTTGGGTTGAACAAATGAGGGCCAAGAAGGGAAAGTAAGTTACCCAACAAACAGCATTTTGTCATGAATGCTAGAAATAGGATTACAATCTGGCTTTTGAACTCATATTTTTTCTGTTATATTCCCTTCCTTTTCTATCACCTAAGCATGTAGGATCTAAACCCTTCAAGTAGATAATCATATGTAATAATTTTTAAATGCTTCGTTGACAGAAATTCTATAAATCCACTGATGTTAGTTAACCTTCTTTAATGTGAAAAAAGTACCTGAGAAAAATCAACTTATGAAGGAGAAAAAATTATAATTTTGGCTCGTGATTTCAGAGGTTTAAGTCCATGGTTGCTTGATCCTATGGCTTTTGACTGTTGGTGGCACAGAACATCATAACAGGAGTCTATAACAAGGAAATTTGTTCACCTCATAACAGTGAAGAAGCAAAGAGAGCAGGAGGAATGGGCCAGGGTGCCATAATACCTTTCAAGGACATGGCCCATGGCCTAATTTCCTCCCATCAGGCCCTCCTTGTCAAAGGTTCTGGCATCTTCCAGTAGCACCATGGACTAGGGACCAAGCCTTTATACATGAGCCTTGAGAGACATTTCAAACCCAAACTATAAAAAGTACTTCCAAAAAATAAAAATCTGAAGAAACGTATATCCATTCTTCTTTGGTACTAATCTTAGTGAAAATGTAGTACAGATGTTGACTATTAGCAGTAATATTCTAGAAATTATTGGACACATTCTGTGTGTCTGATAATTTAAGCTTTTTTCCTCCCAAAGGTAGATGACTCATTGTGGCCAATCAAATCTGAGACACAACATCTAGGAACAAACATCTAGACTCAAGTCTTTAAGCCAGGCATAGTGATACTCACCTGTAATCTCAGCACTCAAGAGGCTGAGACGGGGGCTCACTGTGAGTTTGTGGCCAGCTTGGGCTACATAGTAAGTTCAAGGACAGCCTGATCTATGCAATGAAACCCTGCTAATAAGACTTCCTGGTTATCTGTTGGAAATGTTTTAAAATTTTTTTTCAGAACTGGGGATTGCACTCAGATCCTTGCACTTGCCAGGGGATCGCTTATTCCACTGAGCCATCTCCCTGGCCCCCTGGTTTTTGACACAGGGTATCATTATGTAGTTCAGGCTGTCCTTGAACTTAGTTTTGTAGTGAAAAAGATATATATCTATCTATATCTATATCTATCTATCTATATCTACATCTATCTATATCTATATATCTGTATATACAAAATATCATAGTTATACAGCTATTTTTTCTTAGTTCAATGAGAAGAAAGTTTTGAACTAATAGTGTTTAGACAAGATATCATGTCTGCATCTTGTACTATGAATAGCTACTATGAAGACCAAAATATGCAATGTATTAATTATTGTAACTGTCCTAGTGACCTGTTTTGAAACTATCTCATTGTTATTTATTTCTCAATAAAATTAATATCAGAAAGACTCGGATATTTTATCATATGCCTTCAGTATTGTAGCACTTTTAGCAACAGACTGACTGATTGGAGGTGAGCTAGTATTTTAATTTTAATAATATCACTAAATAACACAATTCAGTGTTATCCAGCTAAGGTAGACTTAAGATAACTCCTTTATTAATACACCACTTCTAGAAATGATAGGCAGATTATATATAAGACTATATGTTATAAAAAGTATCTAACATCAAAATTCA
The DNA here is from genome assembly GCA_004027165.1 of Ctenomys sociabilis. NCBI lineage: Eukaryota > Metazoa > Chordata > Mammalia > Rodentia > Ctenomyidae > Ctenomys > Ctenomys sociabilis. Next base: position 39,416 of record PVKA01006008.1, on the reverse strand, counting down.
ACATAGGTTCTGCACTGATCCCATATCATCTACTTTCACTGTTTGTAATCTAGAGTCATGACCATCTCTGACTGACATGATAACATGATGGTTTTTAAAAATCAGCAATGAAATCTACCAAAGTGCACTTCACAGTGGGGTGAAGTTACTGTCATATGCTTGATCAAAAACCAAATTAAACCAACTTCTCTTTCTGACATCATCCTTGTCAGTGGAATTCTCCATTTGGAAGATTTTGCTATGAATAGGGAGATAAGGCTCCTTTACATAGAGAAATACATTAGCTGAATTCACTTAGGGATAAGTGAGGTGCACATTGGGCAGCTGATTATACACGTAACCCCCAAGCTTTCTTTAATAGGGCATGAAACCAGATTCAGACATTTAAAAACATTTCCAACAGATAGCAAGGAAGTCTTATTAACAGGCATACCCTAATTTAGATTACTGAGACTGAACCAGTGGTGGTGAACCTAGGGCATACATGCTGTAGCAGGATGTTTGTAATTATGGTAAATTCTAAAAGGTTCACCATTACTGTAGTAGAGATGAGTCAAAAGATGAATTGTGTTGGAACGAAGCAAGTGAGTCTAACAATTGAGAAAACTAATATAAATCAATTGAGACAGAAAGACTTTCATTGGTATTACATTGGACTCCATGCCACCACTGCATGACCTCCTGAAATTGCAGCAAATACTCCTTTAAAGCAAAGCTACTGAACAGGGTATAGTGACACATACTTGTAATCTCAGTACTCTGGGAGGCTAAAGCAGGAGGACTGCAAGTTCAAATCCAGCCTGAGCAATTTAGCTACTTAGTGAACCCCTGTCTCAAAATAAAGAATGAAAGGGGCCTGGGCTGTGTAAAAGGCTCTGGGTTCAATTTTAAAAACGAATAAAGTTACTCACTGCAATGAGCTGGTAGGAGTTGTTCATCATGGCAATCAGCATGTTCAGCAGCACCACCAGGGAGATGACATTGTATGTCCCAAACATCGTAGCTCCCACAAACTCGGTGAACTCATGTCTCGCTTTCACATTGGTGACATAGAGGTTTAGAAGGCCAAATACAGACCAAAAGAGTGACTGGAGGGTTTCAAAGAGCCTAAAAGAGATCAAACAGCATATTAATTAATCCCTAGCAAGAGCAAGAAAGAGTGCAGGCCTAAGGTGAGATGTATGGGACCATCAGATTTGTAGTAGGTAGCCTAATGATTTCATTCCTAACACAGCTGAAAGCCAGCTCAGTTTGCTCCCATTTATGTCCTACACTTTGCTCTTCTTCCTGGAATACCACCTCCCTCCTCTGAGTCTGTACAGAGCCTAAGAGCTTTCAGGTGTGTTTCAAAAGCTGCTTGTTCCACCAACACCCTCTTTGTGCTTTAGATCATGTGATCCACTACTTGATCATTACGTAGAGATAGCAAATGGAGTGGCTAAGAGTATGGTGCTTGGATTACATTGAAATGAGTTAAAATTCAGCTCTGAGATTTGCTAGCTGAGTGAATATGGGAGCAAATAGCCCTTTTAAACATTTTTTGGCATTGGGAGCTATACCTAGGATGCTATACATGCTAAATATGCTCTGTACCTCAAACTGGCAAATTTCCATTTATAACACTTATTTTATGGCTTTCATAGAGCTTAAAAAGTGATAAGTGCAGTGGAGGAGCTTGATGATTCTTAAATGAACATTTTATATATGTTATTATTAATGAGACATTATTATTGAGAACTTATTATATGTAAATACATTAGGCACTCTTACATGCAGTTGTATTTGAGATCCTTATAAACCTTCATTGTCACTGATGAGGAACAGATGACTTGCTGAATGACACCCAGTTGTTAAGCACTGAGCTGGATCTCAAAGCCAAGTCTGCCTGACGGCCTGAAACTACGTTAGTCTGTGTTAGACAACTTCACGAAGTATTCTTTCCTGCCTTTGTCCTCACACCCAAACATGCAAATTTGGAATGACATGTGTTTGATATCTAGGGTTTCCTTTGCCTTGTATTCAAAATCTGTGCTAAATAAAAGACAGAACAAAACCTTCAGTTCTTGAGGGGCTATAATCAACTGTTTTCCAAACACATGGAAGAGGTGCAGAACACACGAAATGCTAAGAGGGGTACACTTTATCTTCAGTATAAAGGGCAACCCACTGAGCTACATCCCTAACCCTTTTAAACTTTTATTTTGAGTCAAGGTTTCACAAAGTTGCCCAGATAGGAATTGAACTGGCAATCCTCCTGCCTGAGTCTTTGAAAGTGCTGGGGTTATGGCACTTCATACCCATCGTAGGACTGCAATTTCCAGTACAGGCTGGGATTACAATGCCCACCACATGTACTGTTTTTAATAATCCAAATATGTTTTGAGAGGCATACTTTCTTGGGTTTGTTAGGGGCATGAGTGAGAAATGTTTTTAAATCCCTTCTGTCTGGGAGTGTGTTTTCCCGGATCTTTGCATGACAGTCCCCTTATCACCGTGAAGATCTCAGCTCAAATGCCACTTTTTCAGAGAATGTTTCCTTGGCACTCTACTTAAAATAGCTCCATCAGTTATTCTCCATCCCATGTTTCTGTTTAACTTTCTTTTTTTTTTTTCTTGTTTTTTTTAGGGAAGGGTGTACAGTGTGTTCAGGGTCTCACTGCTAGATTGGACTAATAGTGATCCACCTGCTCAGAGTCTCCCAAGAGCTAGGATTCCAGGTATATGCCTCCATGCCCAGTTTCAGTTGCTGTCTCAGCAAGCCCCAGGAGCTGGGCCAGCACAGCAGGCCTAGGGACTGAACCCCTGGCCCCTGTGCCTGCTTGCAGGTGCTTTAATCCACTGAGCTATTTGGCTGCCCCTATTTAATTTTCTTGATAACACTTAAAATTATATTATTAGGTATTTTGTTTACATGGTTTTTTTTTTTCCTTCTCCACTAAAATGTAAACTTTTAGGAGTACAGAGACACATAAATACTAGGTAGTTAGTACATAAGAGGTACCCAGTGATATTTATTGAACAGCTGAGTGAATATGTGTCAACTATTACATTACTATTATCATTAAATTAAAATAGAGAATATTCACTGCATTTGCCACTGAACAGGCAGTAGGCTGCATGGTGATTTAGTTCACTTGGATGAAGACTGCACTCAGCATTGGTCTGACATTCAGGAGCCTCCTGCAGGGCTGCCAGCACAACATGCACAAGGCACTTTTCAACCTGCTAAATGACTTCTTTCATCATTGTAGATAACTTCTGCCATTCTTTCCACATCACATTGCTTCTGTGCTAGCTTAGAGCAAGGAAATTTGGTTGTGTGTGTACACAATATCACCAGTGAGCTGCATCCTTAGCTCAACAAATTTTCTTTCTTTTTTTTTTTAAAGTCTCATTTCTTTCCTTCTGGTTTTATTTTCAATTGACACACAATGATTGTACAAATTCATGGAGTAAAATGTGAAGTTAGGATACATATGTACACGATAATGATCAGGTCATGGCAATTAGCATGTTGAGTCCCTCAAACATTTATCATTTTTGTGGTGACACATTCAAAATCTCCTCTTTTAGTTGGTGAGAGATGTGCAGTAAGTTATTGTTGTCTGTAGTGATGTGACTATGCAGTAGCACATCGAAGTTTCTGGCTTCTATTTAACTATACCATTATACCCATTAACTAACCTCTCCTTCCTTTTCCTGCCACTCTCCTTAGACTCTGATAGTCACTATTCTCCTCTCTACTTCTAGCGATTTATTTTTATTTAATGCCAATTGATTAAGTATTTGACAATCAACAGTAAGATGAGAGACTGGAGTTCAGTGGCCACAGCGTGAGAACCAGGATGTATAGCAACTGATACTCATCACAATATTAGAATTTCCAGGACACTCCACCAGTCAGAGCCAGAGCCATGCAGAGGCTAATAGAGGGTCAAAAAGTGGGGGAGATACGGGCTCAAGAATCTAGTCTGGCTAGGAGACCACAGCCAGCACCAGGTGGTGTCCACTGGACATCCGAAGTCAGGGAACAGGCTGGAGGTCAGCAATGGCATTGGAAGTAGCACAAAAGCTAGATGACCAAAGCTGTAGCAGCTGTGGTTCAGAAAAACACAAGGCAGCTGTAGCAAATACAAATGACATTCTGAAGCACCAGGGTTCCTGGAAGTTGGAAGCATTTAATAAATGTTTGTTGATTGCATGCCAGACAGCAAGACCACAAACAAAGCAAATCTGTCAGTTACTGTGTTAGTAGTGTCTTCCTGAATTGGTTGCTTTTCCTGAATGGATAATGTCACATTCCCTCACTCTCCACATCCGCAACAATTAAAGCAACAGTGATTAATGCTCTAATATAGAGGTTACTGCTAGCTGTTCCATTGACTGACATAAAGATGCCTTAAAAGCGAAAGACCAGGCATTATAAAATCTGCCTTCCGTAATACTTAGAGATCCTATTGACATTGTTGTACAAGAGGGAACAAAGGATGGTGGTGATAAAGAACATTCCTTTAGTTTTGGGAGCTGGTAGAGAATGCCTTCAATATGGTGCACAAAATGTCACAATGTGACCTGGTTACCAGGAGAAGCTGGCTAGTGAAAGGTATGCTCAGGTAAAATTTGGGAGGCCTTGTAGACTCCAGATTCAACTGAATTCACAGGAATGGTCCACTACGAAGGGATGGCATTTCTGGGTGGCTGGGTTCATCATAGCAGTGTAAATATTATTGACCAAACCCTAGAATTCTAGCAGCTAAATAATAGCTTTTGAATATAAAGGAGATTATGGCAGAGAAAATAACCAGCCCATTTTTACTTAATAGAGAGTAAACAAACATATGGAGCTTGCTAGCTCAAGAAGGGAAAAAGACTGAAGATACAAAGATTCAAGAAGAAAGTATAGAAGAGAAATCCACACCAGGTGGCTGAGGCAGAACTCACCCATGTTGGGAGACTTTGTAAGGAGGATGGAAAAACAGAGATGTGAAATGCAGTACCCTGGGCATTGCTGAAAGCCTCATATTTGCCAGAAATAATTAATCTTTCAAAAGAAAGGAATACAGCAACCAGAATTTGCTCCTCTGGGCACAATTTAGGTAAGGACAGAACTGAAGGGTAAACTGGAAGAGAAAGAAATGACATCGCCTTTTGATAGTCCAGTGAAGCAAAGGCTTGGCCAGCCCTAGCTCTCCATCCCTACCTGTATCCAATTCCCAGGACCTGCTTCTCATTTCACCAGGCTTTTGCCAAGTTTCTAGCTGGGGATAAAATAACTCCACTCTGCTGCAGCCTCTACATCTGTCCTACCCTATTGCCTTTCAGTCCAATTTGATTTCTCAAGAGCTGAACCTCATCTCCTCTAGGAGCCTGCCTGAATGCTTCCCTACAGTACTGGTTAAATGTTCCTTTTCTATTCCTGTTGTATTTCACTCTTCTTCCCTCAAGGTACATGTCAAGCTGTAGATGCGGTAGAGGGTAGCGGATAAGAGCAAGCATTATACCACTCCACCCATTAACTGCTGTCAAACTTTGGGGAAGTTACAGAGCCCCTTACACTTCAAGTTTCCTCAGCCACAAAGTGGTTGCTGGCAGAAAAATAAAACACTAGATGCTTACATTTATTATCCTCTTACTTTATGCCAACATCACGCTAAGTGCTTTCCTATAGTACTTGCTAATGACCCTGTGAACTGGCTATTATTATTCTTTCATTATTCACATAAGAAAGTGATAAATACAGTGGGCAGAAAGCAGGAAGTGGCAGCGGGAGGGAGGGAAGGTTTTTTCTTCAGCAATAGGAATTGAACACACATCCTTCACGTTGAGCTATACCGCAAGACTTTTTTTTTTTTTTAATTTTGAGATAGGGTCTCCCTGACTCATTAAGTTGCCCATGTATAAAACTTGAGATCCTATTTCAGCCTCCCATAGTGCTAGGGTTACAGGAATGCTCACCATGCCAGGCTCAGAAAGAGCCTATTTTTTTTTTCACTTTGGAGCCCACACACTTAACCACCTTACTATATCCTGTGAGATGCTGCATGTAAAATACTTGGCATATGGTAAGCGTGAAAGATGGCAGCTATTGACGCTTGAGACATGGCTTCGTGGTGAAGCACATTCCTAGTAGGCATGAGGCCCTGGGTTTCATCCCTAGCACTAGAAAAATAAAATGGCCGCTATTGTAATTTTTACTTTTATTCTTCTTTAGACTGCAAATTTCTTGAGGATGAAGATGTCTGTCATCTTACTTGGATAGATACTCCTTATCTGGTATAAAGGAGTTGATGGATAAATGTTTGTTGAATAAATCTACAGAAGTTGACAGGGGAAACATATGACCCAGGAAAGTACAAATAAGTGGGATCCTTTGGTGACAAGAGCAGCTGGATGGACATAAATGAAATTAGGAGGAAATACTAGAGACAGCTGATCAGGACTTTTAAATCTTGTTTTGAGCCAGCCATGATGGTACACACCTGTAATCTCAGAGCCTGAGAAAGAGAGATCATGAGTTTGAGGTCAGCCTCCCAATTTAGGGGGACTCTATCTAAAATATAATAAATAAAAACTATAAAAAGAGGTGGGAACATAGCTCAATGGAAGAGCATCCCTTGGTCCAAACTCCAGAAGCACAAACAGAAACACAAAACCACAATTGGTCAGAACAAAAGCAAAAGCCTTTTTTTGGTAGAACTGGGAATTGAACTTAGGCCCTTCCACTTGCCAGAGAAGCAAGTGCTTATTTCACTAAGCCATCTCCCAGGCCCCAGCAAAAGCCTTCTATGGGAATTCTGTATGCATGTGTGCCAGGTGAGAAAATGTGAGTCCGAATGATGGGTGGAGAGAGCACACTACAGGGCACCTGTGGATAAATGGCAGGGATTCAGAAGGAGGTGACACCAACCTGACAGGTCACCACTTAGACTTCTTTAACTTTTTTTTTTTTTCTTGTCTTTTTGAGACAGGGTCTCACTATGCAGTTCAGGCTGGCCTTAAGCTCACTTTGTAGCTCAGGCTGGTCTCGAACTCACAACAATCCTCCTGCCTCAGCCTCCCGAGTGCTGGGATTACAGGCATGCACCACCATGCCCGGCTAGACTTCTTTAACTTTATAAGTACAAGGCTAGGGAAACTTTGTTTGCCAAAACTTATTTTCCTTTGCAAAACTGATTTTACCCATTTCCTTGGATACAAGTGCAGACTGGTGTCCGTATACCTGGATTGGCATCCTGACTTTCCCACTTAGCATGTATTTAGTTTTTTGAGGAATCTCCATACTGATTCTGATAGTGGTTTTACCAGCTTACATTCCCATCAATAGTGTGCAAAGGTTCCATTTTCCCCAGATCCTCAGCAGAATTCATTATTATTTGATTTCTTGATGACTGCCATTTTTTTCTCTGGAGTAAAATGGTATTTCAGCATTGTTTTAATTTTCATTTCTCCAATGGCCAGAGATATTGAACATTTTTAATTTTTTTTGAGGAACTAGGGATTGAACTCAGGCCCTTATGTTTGCCAGGAAAGTGCTTATTCCACTGAGCCATCTCGTTGGTCCTGAACATTTTTAATTTAGTTATTGCCCATTTGTATTTCTTTTGAGAAGTGTCTATTTATTTCATTTACCCACTTTTGATTAAGCTTTTATTGGAGGGAATATAATTTTTTGAGCTCTTTATATATTTAGATATTAGTACTGTGTGTGAAGAACAACTGGCATTTTTTTTCCCATTCTGTAGATCATCTCTTCACCCTCTTGGTTGTTTCCTTCACTGTTCAGAAACTTTTAAATTTGATATAGTTCCATTTGTTGAGTCTTTTTCTTTCTTTCCTTCTTCCTTCCTTCCTTTCCTTCTTCCTTCCTTCCTTCCTTCCTTTCTTCCTTTCTTCCTTTCTTCCTTCCTTCCTTCCTTCCTTCCTTCCTTCCTTCCTTCCTTCCTTCCTTCCTTCCTTCCTTCCTTTCTTTCTTTCTTTCTTTCTTTCTTTCTTTCTTTCTTTCTTTCTTTCTTTCTTTCTTTCTTTCTTTCTTCTTTTTTTTTTGATGGAACCAGGGATTGAACTCAGGCCCTTGCCAGGCAAGCACTTATTCTACTGAGCTATCTCCCCTGCCCCCATTTGCTGAGTCTTCCTACTACTTTGGAACTTGGTTTCTCCTCTGTAGTCAAATGGATAATAATAAAAGTGTGTGACTCATGGCATGGTTCCAAGTATTAAATATATTAATTCATGAAAACTTTATTTGTAATAGTGCCTTGACAAAGCACTTGGTAAATGTTATCATTTATTAATATTGTTAAACCTTCCACCTTAATTTTGTTTTGCATTTTTTCTGTTTCTGTAGATTCTAATAACTTTATTTATTTTTTTTTTGTCTTTAGAGACAGGGTCTCACTATGCAGTTCAGCCTGGCCTTAATCTCACTTTGTAGCTCAGGCTGGTCTGGAACTCACAATAATCCTCCTGCCTCAGCCTCCTGAGTGCTGGGATTACAGGCCTGTACCACCACACTTGGCTCTGTAGATTCTAATAACTTTAGATCTAGTTAAGCATATTTATAATCTTAATACATAAAATGCTTGTATTTTTAATAATTAGATTTATATGGATGCTACAATCTGCATACATATCATGTATTTAAATATCTGCCCAATGTCTTACTCAGCAAAGATTAAGATTGTCTGACAGTTTCATCGATGCTCTGGATGAGCATCAATAGCATGCTTCTTATATTGTCAGTTAACACGAAACTTGAAGGGATATGTGATAAAGTGCATGCCAAGGTGAAGACTTAGAAAGATTTCAACAGATTGAAGCAATGACTGAAATGAACAAGATAAAATATAATAGAAATAAGTATAGATCTTTACTCTTAGGCAAAGTGTCCAAATGAAAGAGGTAGGAGAAAGGCAACAGAATTTGATGAAAGCAAACACAAAGTGGATGAAAGGAGTGACAGATCCTGAGTAGTGAAGTTTAGTTATCCTAAGGGGCACAAGAGAGATAAATCATCCACATTTAAAGATAGATTGGCTCCAGGACCACTCATATTCTTGAAAATGGCTTGCATGCAATACTGGTGAAATTTGAGTAAAAATTACAGGATTTGTCAAGGTTTATTTACTGGTTGTGATAATATACTATTGCAAGGTATTACCACTGGGAAACATCACATAAATGATTTATAGTTTTCTACCCAAATTATTTTTCATAGCTGCATGTAAATTTATAATTACCTTCAAATAAAAAGCTAAAAATAGAGAATTCTGCTACTGGAATTCATCATTTCACTGAATTATTCAGTAGGCATTTTGGGTACCCTTATATTCTATTCCCCTTTGTAGTAGGTTCAAAGTTGATTAAGATGAAAGACTCAGTCTGGTGGAAATGAATAGACAAATGCATAAAATGGAACAGGTTGTGTATTGCAATAGATCGCTGCTTAGAACATCATGGGAAACAAAGAAGACACCTTTAGTAGAGAGTGGGTGAGAAAAGGATTGAGAGAAGGTAGTACTTGGAAGAAACAGTAAGGCTGGATGAAAGTTTGCAAGACTGGCCAGGTGAACATGGGCTAGAAGAAAGTGACACGTGATAATACCAGGGCCTGTAGGGCCAAGGCATTTTTATGTAGCTGGGCAAAAGGATGAAAAGGTACATTTCATTTGCAAAAGGCCCTAACTGTTATAGTAAATAGACTGGATTTATGGATAAGGTTAAGATACACCAGTAAACATAAAGCTAGGGGGTGACATGGAGAGACAGGAATTTAGAAAGAAACTTCTAGGCTGGGCATGGTGGTGCAGGCCTGTAACCCCAGCACTCAGGAGGCTGAGGCAGGAGGATTGTTGCGAGTTCGAGACCAGGCTGAGCTACAAAGTGAGCTTAAGACTAGCCTGAGATCCTGAGACAAAAAAAAAAAAAAAAAGTAAAGTAAAACAGTGTAAACAGTAGCTTGCTTTTTTCCACTATCTAGGTGTCAACCATCCAGCAGAAAAGTATAAAAATGAAGTACACACAGTGGGGCCATAATAATAATTTGAGCTGTAAATAGCTATGGTCCACAACTTCTTTGGGTAATTCACTATTGTTGTGGAATGCTGGACTGTGTTGGATTGTGTTGTTGAGTTCAGGCACCTAAATTAGTTGAATGACAATGGAGTGCCCATCTTTGACAGGTGTAGAGAAAGGAAGGGGTGTAGAAAGGAAGAATCATGATGTGTGTGTATGGACAGTACAGTTGGGATAGATAACGCTGTGCTTCTACATAATTCTATGAGAGGCAAGATTTGCACTAATGGTGGTTGGACAGGATATTATGTTGGCTTCTAGTGCTATGGACAACCACTAGGAAAACAACAAGGTAGAAAGTATTAATTAATGAATCTTTGATATAATTCAAGTATAAAAGTAAGATATGTAAACAGCTACACTCTCTTAATTTACTGATAAGAGACATACGGTATAATAATGTCTGTAAGTATAATATCATGTATGCACCTTCTATGATATCAAAACATTATGAAAATTTTGCAGTGTATTAATTTATCAAATCCATCTTGTCAAGGTATCTTAAAACTGTCTCATTGATATTTGTACTTCAATAAAACAAGCAAACAAAAAAGAAAAAAGTTTTCAAAAATTAAAAAAGAGAAACTTCTAAATTGTTGTTTGTCAGACAACTTCTAAAGGTTGTTCAGGGAAAAGACAAAATGAAACTGTTGCAGTTCTGTGTACAGATGATTCAGAAGCGACAGGAGACAATGGTATGTATATATATGGGAGACGTGTGAAAGATAGATTCAAGAGCTATTTAAGAAGTGAGACTGACTGGAATGAGACACGGGATGTCTTTTATGAGGGAAAGGGTAAAAGTCCTAGATGACTGTTGGGATTCAGATTGGCATTATTTAATGAGATGAGGAATTAAAGAAGAAATAGGCTAAGCTTAAAGACTGGAATTAGGGAATTTAGCTGTGGACATTTTGTGTTTGAAGGCCTGTGGAACAGTCAGGCGCATTCAGGAGGTCTCTGGAGATGAGGGCTTGGACCTCAGTAGAGAAATGCAGAACTAGCAAATCAGTGCTTTTCACTTTCATCCTGTTTCTCTCTCTCACAATGTCTGTGTCCTGAGAATGATAATACCTTCCTGATTGCTTCTTTTGGCAACAGAAAAAGTGAGGTACTCCCAGCATGGAATACTGAACTCAGATTGCCAATCGTAGTATCATGTGGTTATTAGCAAGAACAGTGAGTTCTTCTTAAATTGTCTGCCCAAGGAAAAGGGAATCTTTTCCTTTATTAATAAGCAATGGCATCTCTAGACAATAATAAAGAAAAGGAAGTACCACACTTTTCATCAGAAACTACTCATTTTTCTTCTCTAAAAAGTTGAGTAATTCTGGTGCTTCGGCTGAGTAATGTGTTACTTTACTTTATTTTATTTTACTTTATTTTTTGCGTTTAGTCTGGCTTTAATCTTGTTATATAGATCAGACTAGCCTAAAAGTCACAACAATCATCCTGCCTCAGCCTCCCAAGTGCTGAGGTTATGGGCATGTGCCCAGGTAGTAACATATGTTTTAATCAGTATCATAAGTGCTTGGATTGGGGCCAGGGAGATGGCTCAGTGGAATAAGTGCTTCCCTGGCAAACACAAGGACCTGAGTTCAATCCCGGGTTATGCCAAAAAATAATAATAAATAAATAAATAAATAAATAAATAAATAAATAAATGGACCATAAGTGCTTGGATTAAAGTGTTTGAAGGAAAACATAAGATTGAGTCAGGCCTCAATGAAGCAAAAAAAAATTATAGAAGAAAAATTGAGATAACGTAACTGCTGATTTGGCTCCTGCATTAAAATGCTTCTTAATCCTTGTGACCGCAACTGTAATTTTGTTTATGTTAATTTTCTATGTCATTCTTGTCAATTGTCCTTGTTGAGAAAGTAATAGGAATAAAATATTAGTTGGTGACAAGGTTGTTAATAACCACTGCAAACTAGCAAGGAAGTATTTCATGAACTTCCTCAACAGAGTTCATATTGGGAGGTAATTAGCAAGACCCAGCCCACTAGAAGGCACCTTGCATAGGAAGGGTCAATTCTATTGAACAATTCCATTAGAAAAATGTGCTTTTCTAGAGCTCAGAGCACTACAAAGTTACACTTTAAATTGAAATATGGTGCTGCAAATTCTGTCACTACAGTAATGCAGGAGAGGCAGCAGCCCCTAGTTAAGAGGCACTAGCAAGGTGATAAGTTGCTGTTATATACTTAGAGTTGGCCTCAGCATAGGACAGTCTCTTGGCCAACCCATTTTGACCTTGCTTTCCTTTCATGTGAAACTGGTCTTTCCAGCCAAGATTTTATCCTGAGTTCTGAGACAAGAGATGGCAGTATGGCCCAGTGGAGAGGGTGAATGTGGCAACAGCAATTGAGTTGGATAAGATTTTTTTCACATTCATTGTACTGGAATTTTACCCTGGAGAGATCATTTGAAAGGTAAGAAAGAAGAAAAGTATCTGAACCAATACATGCATGAAGAGCTGTTCTTATATCATAGATTCACAGTGAAAGAGCTCTGAGAAATCCTGCATTGAACATATTTTTTAAATTTTGTCCCAGGATTTTCAAAACATATTTGACTTTGTACTCCATTTCCGTGTCTATTAACATGCCACTAAACTATGTGTGGGTGTGGTGGGAGGAGGGATTGTGTTCATTTTGAGAAACATCGATAGAGGTAAACAATAGCGTAGATGAGATAGCATTATATTTGTTTATTTTCTATCAGTGTAGTGCAACTGGGTCTAACAGAAACCCCCTTTTCCCCTAGATTAAAAAAAAAAAAACAAATACATATCTAGAGTGTTTGATTCTACTGACCTGACTTACTGTATAGTTAAGTGGAGAAAAAAAATCAAAAGAATGTTATTTTGCCATAAAAGGATAAAATTCTGTCACTTGTGAACAAACTCAAAGACATGATGTTAGCTGAAATAAGTCAGAGAGGGCAACTCTGTGTGATATCAACCATATATCGAATGCTGATATCACAGAAATAAAGAATAGAATGTTGCTTTCCAGAGGCTATGGATAGGAGGGAGAGCCAAGGGCTGATGAAAATTCAGAAATAAAGTTACAGTTAGGTAGGAACAAGAAGTTCTGGTATGCCACCACACAAAAGGGTACCTATAGATAAAGATAATGCACTATGCTTTTCAAAAATGACTAAGAGATAGTTTTGAATGTTTGCACCACAAAAAAATGCTAAAGGTGATGTAGCTAAATGCCAGATTTGATCATTATAAAGTATAGATGTATGGAATCACATTATACCACAGAAGTACATGCAATAATTTTGTGTCAATTAAAAATAAGATAAAAATAGGAAAATCTGAATCATTTACGTTTGATGATTTACAGTCATGTATGACATTGGGGTCACTGCTATGAATATCAGTGATGAGTCATACTCTCCAGAATGGGAGTGGAAATGGTCAAACTGGAGGACACTGTGTCAAGCTTCGTTCCCGAGAAATTCCTAATCTAAGAAGAAATTGCTTGCAGTGTGCTTATTTTCTTTCTTATTTACTTCCCCCAACATAGATTTGGTAGGAAATAAAAACCATTCTAGTGGCTTGAAGTTCCAAAAATGTGTATCTTCACAACTGGAAGAAAATGTGTAAGAGTTCCATAGGTTTAGAGGCAGAGGACTCCAGGACAGAGTCGTGAGCTGTCTCTTGTATCCCAAGTGGGAACAGGACACATTTCCAGGCAGTGTCCAGTACTCCTTGGCCTTCATGAACCCTTAAATTAACCTAGCAGGTGAGCTAATTGAAATCTTGCTTCAACCTTCCCTTTCTAATTTACTCCTGTGAAAGGGAACACAAAAATGTGGTTTGGATCCTTCCATGCCTTGGGCCTGATTTAGAATAGTTAAGTAGCTCCAGTAGTCACATATTCAGAAGATGCTCTTAAAGCGTTATCTGCCCCACTCCCATTAATTCTTTAAAAATAGGAAGTGTAACCAACAGAACTGTTTACTTGAGCTGCTGTGCTTTCTCTCTCTCTCTCTCTCTCTCTCTCTCTCTCTCTCTCTCTCTCTCTCTCTCTCTCTCTCTCTCTCTCATCTCTGTGTTTCCTTCCTCTCCTAACTCCATTTTCTCTTCTAATTGCCTGAAGCAAGAGAAGGATCTTCTACCTTAGATCCTTCTGGGAGATCCGCAAGGAACTTTGCACTGTCAAGAGGCAGTGATGAAGCTTTGAACTAAAGATAGGACAGAAAGGGAGAAGGTGAAAGAAGACAGAGGAGTCTTACGTGGAGAAGGCATTGTTCTGTTTCTCACACCGGATCCCCTTGCAGTTGTTGGGCTCATCGATAGCTCTGGTCTCATAATAAAAGTAAAGCTGGTTCAGTCCATTGGCAAAAGCCAGCAGTACAAGGCAGTAGATAAAGAGGAATTTCAGGATATCAAGCAGCATGCGTCCCAAAGAAATTTGCAGAGGCCCTAAATGAGAGTTGGCTGTGAACAGGGATATGAGACGCAAGGAACTTAAAATGTTGGATATAGCGAAGAGTGCCTCTGCAATCAAAGTCGGGTGCCACATTTCCCATTCCTCCCTTGGACGAGAACCATTATACTGAAAAGAAAAAAAAAAGAAACAGAAAAAGAAAAACAAGTGCACAAGATGAGAAGTACAGTGAATTATTTATAAAACTCCCCTTTCCACCCTCCATCCCCAAACAAAGTCACCAAAACATGTATGAATATTCATTTATATAAAAGCCCCTGTGTGAAGCACTATTTATTTGTCTTTTTGCCCCATTTAATCAGTACATAATAGTAATGTATATTCCTCCCACTCTCACCCAACTACATACCCAGCATATATACATAGCAGAATTAATTACAGAGCATTCATCTGAGATGACCACCTGTGGCTTGTCAACATGCATCTTTTAACAGTGTGTTGAGCAGGTTATTAGGGAATGTCACTGAAATGGAGCACTGGTATACCCAAAGGAGTAGGGCCAAGTCATTTTTCTTCCTAAAGCGATTTTTAAGTCACATCTACTTTCCCTATATTCTACTGAGTTCTGAACTCTATTGGAAAAATGCTATTACTGAAGAATTCAGCCTCCTTAGTGTGTGGTATTCACCCTAACTCCCCTGCTGGCATCAGTTTGGAACCCATAGAGCATCCTTAGGAAGCCATTCGTCAGAGCAATTTTGCTAAACTTTTGAGTTTGTAATATAGTCCACACTATTGCAAATGACATGTCCACTTGCTAGGTAGCAAATTTAGTGCTTCTCCAAGGAGAAGCATATGGATGCATTTTACTATTCTTTTATTTTTATTTTTACTATTCTTTTGACACTCCTACACATTAGAATGTCCATTCAGTACAAATGAAGAACCAAGAGGTTAAAAGAAGAGAATAGCTAGACTTGATAGGATTGGGCACACATTTTTATATAACCTATCCAAAGCTTCTAGCTTCTTGAATGTGGTAAGCAACTTTGTAGAAAAAGGACTTCATTGAGAGGTCTGAGTTCCAGTTTGGGCTCTGTCACTTAAAGTTGCCTGTATCTTTTACCTTTACCATAACATAAGGAAAGTGCCTACCCTACCTGTATATATACTTGTGATTCTATATCCATATTAAAAAAAAAAAAACACCTCCATAAAGCTTTTTGTACACCCTAAGGGTTAATGTTATGGAAGTATAAGGAGCAACTTATTATCTTCCCAGAGACAGATGTAGATTTTGCCTAGGATCCAATCTGAAACATATTGCCTTGAATTCCCTTCTAAGTATCACAATTTCCCAGGACTTACGTAAACACCTTTCTTGAGAAAATGTGTTGGGGGCCAGATTATATTGTTAGCATTTCTAAAACATGCTTCTATTCCAAAAACTAAGGAAACTGGTGATGTTAAAATCACTTGTGTGTATCCAATATTCTTATCTTTCAGAAGAGTTGGAAAAACCATTCCACATTTGTGCTTCTTTTACAGATACACTTTTAGGTGGCCAATCCATTTTATGCATTCCTGGCAAAATCTAGTATTTCTATATTTTCTTCTAAAAAATATTCACTGTATTGCCGTGAGTGGTAGGCGTTGTTATGCTTGTTTTACAAATGGAGGAATTGAAATCCAGAGAGGAAGGAATGACTTGGTAAACATCTCAAAGTGAAATTGGTGACAGAGCCAAGACTAAACTACAGGTTTCCAGACACCGAGTTTAGCACAGTTTCTATTAAATGTTACTTACATGATGGTTGATCTCACAGAACAGATGTTGGATAAGACCTTCAAAGGTCTGAGGTATATGTGACAGCTACACTCTTTGCTGATAACAAAAGCAAATCTATGTTTTAAAACTAGAAATAATCAATTGGAACGTGTATAGTTTCTAATTTGGAGGTTGTCTATCTCTACACTGAAAACTATAACCACAGGGAAGTCCGTGCCCATGAATTGGTGAATCTGGATTTGCAGAACATTCAGACTAAAAGATTTTTCTTTTGGCAAATCTGTACATTGCATAAGGATCTTTGGAGAAAACCAATTTAGTACATGAGTTCAGGGAGTAAATGTGAATCTCATTTACCATAGATATCAACAAACTTTTTAACAAGGGCCAAATGATACATCTATTTAGGTTTGTGAGCTATGTGGTCTCTGTTGCAGTCACTCAATGCTTATCCTATACATAACAAATGAACAAGTGGGTGTCGAAGAAGGGTAAATATTGTCTCAAAGCCATAGTTTGTTGACCCCCTAATGTAACATAATAGCTTTACACTGTGTTCTTTAATGCTTTCACAAAATCATGTAGTCGTCACTATGGGAGCCAAAGAAGGGAACTAGAAGATTCATTTTTCTATCTAAACTGAGTTGTTGGCATTTATGTGGTGAAGTTCTGTGGATGTTTATATTCAAAGATATAGTACCCTAGAAAAATGAAAAAGTTGAAAGCTACCAATTTACTCTAATTTGCTTATAATGTAAAGCTCAGAGATGTAAAGGGATTGTCTGTGATCATCCAGCTAATGAATATAAAAATGAGGATTTATTTCAGATCAGTCATACTATGAAGCAAGTGATTTTCCTTATATTCCTTGAAACAGAATGAAATATGAAAATTGGCCATCTTTTCTTTCAAAGGGGTATGAATTGCATTCTGTTAACCTAAAAGTAAAATATAAAGAGAGCCAGTCAAATGTGGAGACTGAATAGTAGTAAGAAGTAGAGCAGAGTTGTGTTTGTAGTCAAGTTGAGGGTGAGGAAAAGACTACAGCTTAGTGGACAGAAAATTCCAGATTTATGTTGTGAATATGGAAGTGAGGTGGTGGATATATCCAAGCGGTGCTATCCCAGAAGACAAAGAAGTATAGTTATCACCATATGTAGGATTACCTGGGGAAACTGAATGCTACCCTTATGTGTGTATTTGTTTCTTTTGGGTGCCTTGGTGTCAGTGTTTTGGTTTTGTTGCTGTAGAGCACATGAGGTGAAGTATATGTTGTTAACTACTTTTTCACTCTAATAGAGGATTTCCTTAATGCCAGCTCATCTCTTGGTGATTCTCTATGCTTTAGCACAACAGTGATCTGAAACATGCCTATGGTCCTGTAGTGACTGCTATAGCTTTATCTCATCGTAATTGGCTGGGACTGCTTGGGGAGGATCATCTCAGATTGGTTGTGCTTCTGTGAATAAGTACAGCAGACTTTTCCCACTCACAAATTCTCATTACAAATCCCAGTCGAATATGTAGCATGTGTTCCTTATATGTCCTTTGGTTTAAATAGTAAGAGAGGCCTTATGTGTGAAATGGGATAAATTCTGTGATTAGCTAATGCTGAACAAATATAGGCATATTTTAATATCATCAAATGTTAATCCATTTCATCATCATTTATTCTAAACTATCTTTTTAAAACTAAATCTAACAATTTTTAGATTGGTAATTTATCATTTCTTAAATGTATAAACATTTAAGAAACCCAGGCCATTTAGTCTTCAGAGTGCCATAATGATACAGAATTCACCAAGCACATTAACCAGACACTCATTTACCATACGATTTTTTTTTAAGGAAGTTGTAAGTATGTGTTAAATGATCACTACACATAAAGCATACTGTTGGGCTCTTTTCAAAACTGTTTCATGATCACATTCAGTATTCATCCTCTACATGTCTCCCAAGGTCTTAAAATGTATGAAATATGCATATTATTGATACAAAAGTAGACTAAGTTGTTGATGATTTTGGGAAATAGCATCTTCCCATTCTAAATCTCTTTAATGTGGAATGTGGTACCAATAAACATGACTGAGTAGATGATCTTAGAGATGAAGTGTCATTCTTACCTCATCACGGAAAAGTTCAACTCACAGAAAGGAGCACAACTATCCCATTATTTTATGTATTCTAAACAGGAACTCATACCTATGATCACCAAGAGTGAGGCTGTGGAAAGAATCAGAGTTGTATGTACTTGAGTGCATGCATGTGTGCATGCATGCGTGTGTGCATGTGTGTGCATGTATGTGTGTGTATTATCTGAGTTGGTAATGGGGCAGGGGGTGAATGTTTAGCAAAAAGCTGGGATTGTGAGTGCTTCAGTAATTAGCCTGGTGGTGGAATTGATGAACGAGGCAGAAGTTATTTAAGTGTCCATTCCGTGCTTCTTATAGTGAAGCGTCTTGCTCTGTTATTCGTCACATGAGCAGCTGAAGAGGGTGGGAATGTGTAGCTTTGGGAAGGAGTTGACTCAGCTGCTGACAGATGATATCACAGTGGAACCTCTGTTAGGGAGAGGGAACTGTCAGGTTTTGTATGACCCTGCAGGGTAGAAGGATTACCAGTGGATGTCTTTTTTTTAAGAGAATAAGTATAGTAAAAAAGTGCAGAGTTTCACTAAGAAAAAAGGAATTCAACAAGGTTTGTTATATTGGATATTGTCATCAAGATCAGTGTTCAGACTACTAGACTGAGAAGTGTAGCATTGGTCAAAAATTGTAACCACGAAAAAGGAGAAAGTGAAAAAAAATTAAGCAGTAACTGATGTCTTAAATTTAATTAAATTGATTAATTAATTAATTTGGTACTGGGGATTGAATTTAGGACCTTACACTTGCAAGGCAGGTGCTTATGGTGCTGAGCTATCTCCCTGGCCTGTGAAGTCTTTGTTTCGAACAAATATAAAGTAGCTCTAAGTGAAATGACAAGGGCTAAGAGGAATTTATGGACATAGTGAAATCAGTGAGTTTTCAGTTTCTGTCCTATGGATGCATCAGGGTGTCATCATTTTGGCAAGAACACTGTAGAAAAAAATTCAATTACAGAAAGCTGAAGACAGTTTTAACCTGAGAATCTTAAAAAATAGTGATTAATTTACAAATTATACCATTCCCCATTTTATTGGCTTAGCCAGACCATGCTTACAAACCACTGCTAGCATGTTAATATGATATTTTCCCACACCGATGAAAATGCCATCATTGTTTTTGCTAGATTCTTCATGTTCTCAGGAAAAAGCTTATTAACCAAAATCATCATTGAAAAAACATTCCCGACATTCCAGTTTACCTTGACATAGGCCACAATTTTCAGGGAAATAGTTGCCAGGTAGAGGGAGTTCATTGCGAAATCCATCAGATTCCACCAATCATGGATGTATTCAGTAAATCCACCATCCCACATTTCCTTAATCTCTCCCCAAATGAAACCTGAAGAACGGAGGCAAAGAAGTTTACTTCTACGTAGGAGCAGTCCTGGTCATCACAGCAGAATCCCCCCAATAAATAAAGATAAAATCAATGTGTGAGTTGGAGTTAATGCAGTGAAGCTCAAGAGGTGGTAATTATGTACGTCTTTTCTTTCTTACCTCCATGCCCTTGTGAAACCTAATAGTCTTTTCCTAATGATGCTCATAACTTATACTTTGCTGGGTACTACTCACTTTGAGCACAGTAACTAGAATGTTCTTGCAATTTTGTGTTTCTTTTTCAATTACAACTTTAGGTTCCTGATTCTATCTTCTTCCATTTTGGAGCAGATGCAATCTCCTCAACGGAAGGGGTAGGTCAGCATTGTCCCAGCGTCCTTACTTTCCACTATGTAGTGAAGACAATACTTATGAATTTTGAGGTAACCAAGCCAATTGTACTCTAAATTAAAGCACTACTCCACTACCTAGAGGAGTGTGTCCTAGTTTGGAGCTAGTCTGACCTCCTTTTGTAGTATTTTTTAAAAAGAATCAGAAAGCAATCTGGCATTGATTCAAGTCTCTTTGACTCACCTAGAACCCAAGGCAATATCATCCATTCCACCACAGTTGGAGGAGGCCCTTGCACATGGAGGTCTGTCCTGACAATATGCTGAGAAGCCAAGAGAAGCATGAAGAGGAAGGTCAAATAGGATGCTGTGTGGCAGATGAACTTGATAAAGGGTTTTTTGATGAACAGCCCAAGGTTGCTCCTGGGTGAGATCAGATAGGCTATCGACAGCATGGGAAACAGGAACCCAATGGTCATGCAGGTCAGAAGCTTGACTACCCAGTGTTTCCGACGCCATCCAGGGAAGCCATCGTACCACAGTGTGGCAAGCAACTGTTGGCAGTTGGGCTGAGCAACAAACTGCAAAAAGAAGAGAACAAGTTAAGCATAGGAGATGTCCACAAGAAAATCTGCATTTGTTATGTCAGCTGAAATAGAAGCTCATCCCCAGAAGAGGCTTATTTTCCATGAATAGGCCTAACCAAACAAATAGCTCTACTTGTCAAGCTAGGACAATAGATTTTCCTTAGGGTTGGTTATATTTTTTCATACATTAAAACAAAATAATTAATTGGTTTTTGCTTTGGCATGTCTCCTTGTTTCTTGTCCCATCAAGTTAGGGCAATGGCTCCCCAAACCTGGCTCTGCATCAAAAACTTCCAGTGAACATTAAAAAATTCAGAAGTCCAGGTACTATGATAGACTGACTAAATGCAGCCCTGGGGTAGAGGTGGGAGCTGGAGCTGGAATATTAGCTTTACACATTCCCTCTAGACATTCTTTACAAAGAATCCTAAGGATATTTCATTTCAATGTGAATCACTTGCACTCATTCTCCTAGACTACATAAGGTCATTGTCTAACATGCACTCTGGGCAAACAAACTGGCAGAGAATATGCCATGCTTGTAACTATGGTTTGAAATGGAAACAAGTTCCTTTAAAAAAAAAATTATTCATTTTAGTGAGAAAAAATGGCGATGAATTTTTTGACTTTGCCTTTTTTACTTATTTTGTTTCAAACATTTTTTTTTGGCTTGCAGTGAATCAGGTTGCTACTTTTGTCATCCATTTAACACCCTCTCTAGCCTAGACATGCAACAGAGGAAATAATATTTGGGGGCCAACATTACAATATTGTACACCAACTCACCTGGGATTCTACTTAGAAGCAATCTACAAAGTGTCAGTGATTAATAATTGAGGAATCATCAGCATTGTAAGTCACCCTCCAGCTGCTACTTCCTGGTAAGTGACTCAATAAGGAGCTAAACTGTCAACTATGATTTTAAATACTGTCTACATTTTAATATTTCAGCATGCAATGGGACAGGTTAAACAGAGCTTCACCATATAGGTTCCTAGTATAAAGGAAACAAATCTCTTCCATCATTTAGGCAATCTCCAAGACAAACTAACTGTTCATATATATGCAGTCCCAAGTTTCATATCAATGCTATATAAATGGACTATATCTCCCATTTTTCCCTAGTAGTGAGGTGTGCTATATGACTAATTTTTCCCTGTTGGAGTAGGAAGAGAAAATGCTGTGTGATGCTTCCAAGCTTGTCCTATAGAAATGTCTCATGCATACCACTGCATGCTTTTTCTCCTTTTTTGCCTGACCAAGAAATCATTGTATACACTAAAGAAAGAATGATTTGGAGACAGCCACAAAATTGAGCACAGGTATCTTATTCAAAAAGTAGCTACTCAGTATCAACCTTGTGCCAGACATTTTGCAAAATGTTGAGAATATAAGGGAGAATAAAACATGCTCCCAGTTCCTGAGAAATACTTAGGATTCTGGCTTTGAAAATATTCCTACAGTCCTCAAAGTTTATTTTTCTGATGGTTTGTCTTAAATTTCCCAAAGGGGATAATTGCTCAAAGACTCTATCATTTGTAGTAATTATCATGGAAGTGCAATATCACTTCTCATGAAAACTTAAAAAGTCATGAAGGAAAGCCCTTCCACAATGTTGGAATAAGGACTTTTGAAAACCCATTCTTCCAAAATGCCAAAAAGATATTAGAAAATTTTTAGAAGTCAACTTTTCACAACTGTACAAATTAATCGAAAGCTTACAACAATCAGAGAACCATTTATTCAAATGAAATGGTTGAAAAATACTAAGAATAGCAAGTTTTATAGTTTAACTTGCCTTATTTTCATATCCCTTTATCTAGCTCCACAGTAACATTGAAAGTCAAAAACCTTGGAACTTCAGTAGCTGTGAAAAATAGCTGCTTGGCACCCACTGGAGGGTACCAGACTGGGTTTGAGTCACCCTAAATAGACCCATCCCCACAGAATTGTCGTTATATGACCTGTCATATAACTCCCTAGAAAAGTCCTATTTACAGAGCTTCTCTTTATGTGAGCTGACTCAGTATCAACAGCCCTTTTCCCAGGGCATTGGTTGGAAAAAATAAGCAGCAATTTAACATGAAGACAGCCTGAGGCAGGAGATAATAGTTGGAAGAAATAGGCTAAAGAAGAAAGCAATCTGAATCCAGCAAATATAAAAATAATTATTCCAATAACAAAGTGGAACAAATATCCCAGGAATATGAGGGTAACAAGCACAACCAATGTCATACATATAATAATGAAAGGAAGAAAACATATACATATGATCATTTCTGTTAATGCAGAGAAATCATCAGACAAAATCCAACAGTTTTTTGTGATCAAAACACTTAGAAAACTGTGAAAAGAACTTTCTCAACCTGCTAGAAGTCATCTATGAAAATACCATGGTTAACAACACATTTGATAGAGAGCTACTGAAATCAGAAATAATATGATCATCAGAATGGAGATCCTAGGCAGTTAAGTGAAATAATCCAAAGAAAGAAGGCGAATCAAATTTAGAAAAGAAAGGTTAACACTATAAGTATTAAATGATGACATGACCTTCTGTAGAGATAATCTGAAGAAATTAACAACAAAAAATGATGAGAGCTGATTAATTATATGAACAAGATTGTAAGACACAAGATTCATATGCAACATTAATCACATTCGGTTAAACAGTAATTATGTGGAGCAGTATCATTTTTAAACTGAGATCCTGCAATAGGTCCTATTGTATCAGGCCCAAACAAAATAGAGTCACTCAAGAATCAAACCAACACTTTCAGGAAACAGATAAATCCAAACATGCCAGTTTTCCCCCAAACAAAATATTACAGTAATCCCTTCTACTTTACTTTTTTATTAATTTTATTGAGAAAGAAATAGTAATGAAACAGTTTCAAAACAAGTAAGTAGGACAGTTACAATAATTAATACATTGCATATTGTTGTCTTCACAGTAGTTATTCATAGTACAATATGCAACCATGATATCCTTTCCAAACACTATTAGCACAAGTCTTTCTTCTCATTGAACTAAGAGAAAGTAACTTTATATCTATCCTATTTTGTCTATACAGATATCTCTATCTCTATCTATCATTTATCTATCTATCTATCTATCTATCTATCTATCTATCATCATCTATCTATTCATATATTTTTTTCACTACAGAATGGTGCTTTTTTGTTTAGTTTTGTCAGAGATGAATCCCTTCTACTTTAATCTTTGCCAAAATAGGAACTCAAAGTAACTTGGTATAAATCAATGAGTGTTCCCTCTATTGTTTTGTTTCCTTGTTACCACCTTATGAATCTCACTATTTTGCTTGTTCTCCTTCAGTTTTGCAGAATGGAGGTTGCCCAGATTCATGACTCATGAATAAGCATCAATTAAACTTGCAATTTTATCTTTTTGCCATGCTTGATGGCATATTTGAAGCCCATGACAAAGGTAAAACAATAATTTAGCAAGAGTAGAATAACTGCTGAAAGAGACTGATTGAAGTACACACCTTGAGAGACAGTGGGACAGTCAGGAGACAGGATGACACCAGAGTGTGGAGGGGATGCTTTTTCTGGTAGGAGTTTGAGGAAGGGTCTGCAATTTGGCTGTTGGAAATTATATCCTTGGCTATGAAGGGCAACTGAGCACACTGCACTCGTGTTCCTGGGAGTTTGTGTTTTCACCTCTTGAAATGTTGATTGTCAGATGTACACCTGTGGGCCAAAGTATGCAAAACATCCTCACTGCCCTACTGTCCATAATGAAAAATATTTTCATTGTCCTATTGCCCACACATTATTTTCTGACAAGTAGACAAAGTCAAATCATCGAACTTAGAAGGGTTTTCATCTTCTGAAGTTCTTTCTTGCTGGTCAGGGACAAAGAAAGTGAGGTTGAGATTTTAATATTGTTCAATGCCCAGGGGTCATCATTTGCAGTACATTGCATGAGTCAGTAGTTGTAAAGTGGAAATATTAGGTTTCCCTCTTGAGGGCCAAGTAGGGCGGAAGTCTCTATTAGTGGAAAAAGCTGGAAGCATTCTTGGGTTAAGTTTTAAGTAGATTTATTGGATTCTGGTAAAGATAAATTTTGTGAGACAATGAAGTAGAAAGAATTCAAATATGTGCATGTAGATTATCCCCATTAGAGGTCTAGAAAGGAAACCCATACCCAAGTGTGTTTCCAGGAGAGTCAGATGTTGAGTCCTTATTTCTACAGTTGGGTTTCTTGATCTTCAAGAATACTTACAGTCTAGTTTACAATGGCTGGTTGGTTAGAATGGTGGCAACATTGTTCTCCCAAGGTCACACAGAGACCCTTCTGTGCTGCAGTGAGCACATTCAACCTTTGAAGGGCCTGACAGCTAGGGCATCTATGTGGTCGTGTAAGGCCTTAACGGCTGTAGGGATCTGGCTAGTGCCCTCAGAGAGTTTGAGGGAGTAGGTAGAGTTGGCATTCGAGGCTATTGCAAGCCTATTGCTCCAATTTCTGCTCCCATGACAATTCCTAAACCGACTAAGAGGAAGATTAAAGTAATTGCTTCTTTTGCCAAAATGAAGGTGGAAAGGGAAACTGGGAAAAGCTGGGTTTTAGAGGGCAATTTGTGTATTGAGGGTTAAGTAAGAAACATTACAAACACTCATTTCATTGGAAGGGAGGTACACGCGAACTTGATTACCACAAAGAACATGTCTAGGGTAGTAGTGTAGGTAGTGAGTTCAAGATAGAAGAGATATTGAAATAGCTTTCCCGGATGGAAGCTGAAATTTTCATTGTGTGACCTGAGAGGGTTAGTTGGCTGAGGTGAAAAGAGCAGAGACTCAGACTGGCTTAGCAAAACTGTCGTGATTGAGAAAATTGTAAGTCCTAGACATATGGTCCGAAACATAAGTGAAATTGCAGCAGGTGACACTATCCAATGGCTGAGCTTTTCTGGAGTAACTTGTAACCTGTACACAGCTTGGGGTTTGAGTTATAAAAGATACTTCTGAAAATATTCGGCTATCAGTGCAGATGCTATGGGTAGGTTGTCGAAGTTTGACAGCATAGGTTAGTGTAGGAGAGTTGAAAGGAGAAATAAGGCCAGTGAAGTGAGGTTACCATTGAAAATGAGGTTGTCAGGAGGCATCGAGGAAGGTTCAGTCTGATGTATCAATGGGATAGGCCTGAGTAGGCCATTTGGGAGAAAAGGATAAAGATAGTTGGGAGTCTTGGGCTAGAGATTTGTTAGTGGATTGTTAGAGGGTGCCAGCTCTTTTGAGTAGCCAGTGATAAGGAAAAGATTTGGGACTGGTAGTTTGAAAGGCAATGACTAAAATGTCCATAAGAAGAAGTGGCACCAAAAGGTGAGCTGGGGAAGACAACTGAGAGGAAAATATGACACATCAATAATACTGTGATAAGTCCTAACCCAAGAATGGGACCTCAGTGGTGATGAGGTTGGCTGGGATCATTAATGCTGCATCTCTAAGAGGGTCAAGATCTCTGGCCAAATGAAATTAAGAATGTCACTCTGGAGGAAGCGACTAGAAGGAGGTGGCACGAAATCAAAGAGTGTTCCTGGAATGTAAGTAACAACTTCCTGAAGAAGGATCTCAAGAAGTTGGGTGAGGTGTGAAGTCACTCATGAGGTTGTATGGGTGATGGGTAGGTGTTGTCTGTTTCCCATTGGGAGGGAGAGTAAGGATCTCCATGGGGAGCCTGAGAAAATTGTTCTAGTGGATGAGATGGATGAGAGTTGGTGAGTTGGATTCTGGACACATGGATCCACAAGGAGAAGCTGTACAGCTTGACAGCTGTAGGTGAAGTGAGGAGGGCCTGATGAAGTAAGGTTCAGGCAGATTGAGGAGGCTTTTTGTCCTGTGGGAGAACTTTGAGATAAACTGAGTCCCCTGGGCTGACTTTGGGAGGTGGCCCTGAAAAGGATGAACTCAATACTGGGGCCAATTTGTTTTGCTATAGAAATGGCCTTGACTCTTCAGTGTAGGAGATAACCTCTTTTATTTGATAGTATGTTTCCAGGCCCAGTAAAAGATTAGCTTGAAGAAAAAAATCTGCCATAGGCAATTTCAAAGGGCATGAGGTCAGTTTCAGCATTAGGAGTGATGCAGAACAGGAGGAAAGCAAAAGGAAAGTTTAGTATTTGTTTTGGTGCAAGAAGGGCCCTGTCAGATTTTCCTGATGACCGTGGGCCCCAGCCTGCATGACAGAAGGACCTATCCTGACAGCTTCACTGACTACTTAAGTGGTATCTGAAATGAAGGTAGGCATGTTGTTAAATGGTAGGGAGCAGAAAAGGCTGAAATGGGGGGTTAGGTGGCTTAAACATAGTAAAGTAACTTTAGACACTTGTTTAGTCCTGGCAGCATAGGCTTTGATCTGTCTGGTGGAGATACCTACTGAGACTGACAGGTAGAACTGTTTTTTAATTTTTTTTAAAGAGAGTACAAAATAGTATTAAAACAGAGAAAATCCAAATGATACATAATTTCACTAATCAAAATATATTAATTTGGCTGTATTTGTTGCATTGCAGTGTTGTCTTCAAATTAGTCATTTACATTACCAAAAAAATGCATGCAAAATTGGAAGAAAGATAAAAGGAGAAAAAAAATTTATAAGAACTTAAGAAGAGAGAAAAAGGAAAACAATTGGAAAAAAGAAGACCAAAAATATATTAAGCGTTAACTGCTTCTTTCCACAGACCAGCAGAAATCCACAGTACAATTATCCAAACCATCCTACTTACATACATAGATAGATCTGTTTTCCCAACTCCTGCTCCTGTCCTTCTCCTCATCTCAGGAATTGCTTCTTTTTGATCGGGTTCATTCCCTTTTAACAGCGTCTATTGCATGCTTCAGGTTTTATTTACTCTTACAGATTCTCATGCTAAGGAGACAATATGATGTTTGCATGTGCGGGTCTAATTTATTTTACTTAAGAATGTGGCCCCTGGTTGCATTGATTTACTGATGAAAGCCTCAATTTTATCCTTTTTGATAGTTGCATAATATTATATTTTATAAAAATACCACATCCTCTTTATCTATTCCTAAGTTGATGCGCATCTGGGTTGCTTCCAGGTTATGTGGGAATTCAGGAAAAATCATTTTTCTAGTTATCCCTTAGTGGTTTACCTCTGTGTGTCTAAGGAGAAGGGAAGGACTTAAAGCCATTCAGGATTGAGTTGGCTGTAGGCAAGACAAATACTGCAGATAGGTGCTAAGATCTTGGTGATTTATTTTCCTTTGAACACTGATCTCACGAGGGAGAAGACAGCCTTGGTGCTGAAGCGGGTGGCCTTTTGAATGTGGCTGAAGACTTGATTTAATGGAATCCCACAGAAGGAGCTTAGTATTTGGCTGTTGAGCTTGGCCTCATGAGTTTGCGTGAGTCCCTATTGAACTAGTAGGGGTTGCAATCCAAACATGGGCATCTGAGATGAATATGCACTTTCCAAATAAAAAAATGCAAATGGCAAGTAAATATATTAAAAAAGTGTTCAATATCATTGGTCACTCAAGAAATGCTAGTCAGAACAACACTGAGATTCATTTCTCATCTCAGAAAGAATGGACAACATCAAGAATTCAGCCAATAACAAATACTGCAGGAGCTGTGGGGAAAAAGAAACCTTTCTCCACTGTTAGTGGAAGTACAGCCTAATGCAACCATACTGGAAATTAGTGTGAAGATTTCTTACGAAGCTAGGATTGGAAATACCATTCAAACCAGATGTTCTCCTCTTGGGTGTTTTTCAGAAGAAATTAAAACATACCACAGTGACATATGTTCGTCCATGTTTATAGCAGTGCAATTGTCATAGCTAAATCTTGGAAACAACCTAAATGCCCATCAACTGAGGAATGGATAAAGATATGGTATTTTTACACAATGGAGAATTATTCAGCTATCAAACAGGATAAATCTGAGTGTTTTGTCTGTAAATGGGTGTAGCTAGAGAACATACTCGTAAATGAAATAAATCAGACCAATATGGGCAAACATCATATGTGGCCTTAGTGTGAGAACCTGGAAGAGTAAATGAAATCTGAAGGGTAGAATAGATACTGTGAAAAGGGATTGAATCTATTGAAAAGGAAGGAATTTTTGAGTTGAGAAGAAGGAAAGGAGAGGAAGTGAGGGCAAAAGATGTATCTATGTATGTGAAGAGGATGGTTTGGACAACCATACTGTGCGTTTCTGCTGGTCTATGGAAAGAAGCATTTAAATCTTAATTAATTTTGTCTCCTTTTCATCCAATTCCTTAACCTTTTTATCTTAATTTCTTTTTTAAAATTATTAATTAATTTATTTATTTATTTGGTATAGGGTCTCACTATGCAGCTTAGACTTGTAGAGGTTCTCCTGTTTCAGCTTCCTCAGCATTGGGATTACAAGCGTGTGCCACCATACCCAGTTTCAGTGGCCTTCACGCTGCACCTAGGGTTCTGGGGCTGGTATGGCATGTGGTACCAGGGATCGAATCTGGGTCCTTCTGCTTGTCAGACAGGTGTTTAGATCACCCAACGATCTCTCCACACCTCTCTTTATAATTATATATTTATTTCTTCCTTTAATTTCATATGCATATATCTGATAATATGAACAACTAGTTGGAAGACAAAATTATGCATTACTACAAGTACCTTAAAATGCATATCATTTTATTTATTTTTTATTTTTATGCATATTATTTTATTAAGTGAAATTCTATATTACTTGTAATTTTTTGTTTTAATACTATTTTGTACTCTCTGTAAAAATAATAAAAAAAAGAATTAGTAAGGGCTGTATTGGGAATTATTGCAGGGCATGTTGGAAATAAATGTGGCCTAGAGTGGACTACAAATCACCAGTTAGGTCCTTTAGTCTTCTAGATTGTTGCCCCTTATCTGATTGTTCTCAGGTAAGTCTTTTTCGGTCAGCCTGGCAGTGAATGAAACACACTTCTGATGGGAATCAGGCACCCTTTAGTAGTGCAAGAATCTTGGAAATCTGAAGGGGTGTTTTTGATTGTAAGGAGGCCTTTTTCTTTTGATGTCCACATGAGCTAAGGTGACACAAACTGTATCAGTGTAAATGTTGAATTTAAAGTGTATATCTAATTGAAGAGCCCTAAAGGAAGGTTTTGAGTTCAGTCTTTTGAGCTGATGTGTTGATTCCAGAGAGGGGCCAGGATTCAGTGACCTTAGAAAGGCTGACTGTGGAATAGGCAGTAACTCAGCAGCCATCTTTCAGGAAGCTGCACTCATAATAGACTAGATGGCTTCAAGTAAAAGGATTAAAGTATCCTGTAGGTCTTGTCTATCCCTGTAGGAGAAACTGATGGTCTTGTACAGGAATGTTGGACAAAAGTTTGAGTGCTGAGATCCAGCAGGAGGGTGGCTGGGATTAAGGTCTGGTGGGATTGGATAGTCAACATAGGTGTTTCAAGAGGGAAGTGTTTGGTTTTTTTCATTCTGTTATCAGAGATCCATTTGAAGGAAGGTCTATGAGTTTAGAGTATCTAAGATCTGATGAAGAGTATAATCAGGGCCTGTCCAAGGGTCAGTTTGTTAGCCTGTGTTATAAGGAGAAAAACAGCTATCAGGGTGTTAAAGCACATGGGCCATCCTTTAGCCATTGTGTTCAGGGATTTAGAGAGATATGTCATTAGGTATTAGCAGGGTGCCAGAGATTGGTATAGGACCCCTAATGCCCTTTTTTTTTTTTTTTTGAATGAAGAGTTAGAAGAGCTTGGTGGGATTGGGAATGGCCCAGGCTGTGGCAATAGCAAGCAACTACTTAAGGAAGGGGAAAGATCATTTCATCTTAGAGTTCCAATGTAAAGTTATGTCCTCGGACCCATTTAGACTTCATGGAGAGGTTTGACTGTTATACAAAGCAGGGGATCCAGATGTAATAGAACCCATGCATTGCAGGTGATTGGTAAAGTTGTTGTTTTGTGGATGGAACATTTATATGAATGACTGAGCTCTGTAGCAATTAGAAATATTTTGGTTGTGTAAGGTAATATTGGGGTCTAGAAATTGTACTTGTAAGGAGATCTGTGCCTTCTATGGGCTGATTTTGTAGCCACACGTGGCCAAAAATAAAGAATTTTGATAGTATTCTGGTCTGATTTACCTTTATCATGGCCGCAGGTCAGAATGTTCAGTGAAGGAGGCCAGATCCTTGGGCAAGGCTTGATCAATGAGGTGCAGGCAATATCAGAATCTTTGGGACAAGACTGCCCAGATGAGTCATTGGGTTATCTGAGTGTTTGCATCCTGCCACTTTAAAGTGAAGAGGAACTAGGAATTGGGCTTAAGGAGAATGCAAGTGAAAGCATCCTTGAGATCCAGTACTGTGAACCAGGAGGCCTTTGGAGTACACATATATAATAAATGTGCAGAGGTTGAGAATTATGAGATACATGGTGAGCACTGCCTCTTTGATAGCCCTTAGGTATTGTAGCAATCTACAGGAACTTTTCCTGAATTCTACAGCAGCATTTCAAACGTGGACTTTGTCAGCCCAAGTGCTGGTCAGAGACCATATGCAGCCCTTTTCTGTTGTATAATAGGTGGAAAGGACAATACAAATGTTCTTCCAGGTGAAGTCAAGAGCCATGGGTAAGCACTGAAATTCTCACATGAAAGTGGTTACTTCTTCCTTGAAGGAGCCTAGTTTAGAATGCATTTGAGAAAAGTTTGACATAGGAAAGAGGACATGGACAAAGATAGTGTCCTGTTCTCCATTGGTGACTTTCATGTGCATGTGGGCCAATGGAAGCGTTCTGACACATGTGTCCTGCTAGGAGTTACTCTGGCAGGTGTGGCATTGGGAGAAACCAGTTGGGTAAAGTGGAGGGAGTGGCAGTGTGAAGGGGAGCAGAGGAAGTAAGGAGAGGAAGGTGACAGAGAGGAAAAAGAGATGATGGCTTATCATCAAACAGAAGAGAAGGAGACTACATACTTGGTAGTAAACTTGGTGGTGATAGTTGGGGCTTACTGCTGAAGGAGAAGTCATTGAGAATGACCTCCAGAAGGGGTTCTGGGAAACTTTTAGGAGAGAGTATTTTGCAGTACTCTCAAAGGTTAGTACCCTGGGAAGGTCCATAGAGGCTTGGATGTATGAGACTTCAGAATCTTTGTCTTGATTGTAGCAGAAGAGATGCAGGCGGAAAATGGCATCATAATTGAGCAGCCATTAAATGGACATATTTCTTGGTTTGGAAGTTTAGCCAGGTCAAGATGCAAAAAAACATTAGGTGTTTATTTTCAAGGGTTTGAAGGAGGAATTTGCTCTAAGTTTTGAGAAGATACCCAAGGGCTGAATCAGGAGAAAGAAAAGGTTTGAGACCCATACAAAAGTCACCTATTAAATCTCTTTGGCTAGCCAAAGTGGGTAGCAGAATCTAAGTGAAAGTAAAATGTCCCTTAACTATGAGGGCCTTTGAATTGGAGAGATTCTCAAACTTAAAGAAACAGAAATCCAATTCTATAGGTTTGGAGTCACTTTGGGATTAAGCCTGTGTCTGGGTGACCAAGCTGTACTACCTCACTATGACCAAGAAAGGAAAGAAGGAGGTGGAAATCATTAGTCACTGGAATTTGACCAATACCAAGAGGACCAATGAAACCTCACAAATATGATGAGACAATGAAAAAGATCAGTGATGACCAAAATAGGTCTGCATTTGCCTTCCATGGCTAATTAGAAAACTTTTGGTTTACCAATTGGCTGCCCTCCAATTTGAACTGTGAAGATACCAGCATGTGTGGATTCAACATGAATGAAGCACTGCTGCGTACTGTAGCATATGTGGGAAGAGAAGACCCAAGAAGAATAAAAATGGTCCAATACCCTCAAGGGCTATTTAATCTTCATGCTGCCATCCTGTCACATAGGGGTGTAGCTCTGACTAGAGTCTGTCAGTTACAAATAGGAAATAAAGCATTTTGTAAAGGGCCTAAAGGAATTCCTTAGCACATATTCTGATGGGCCACAGTGGCTGAGGTCACAGTCCAGAGTTACTTTAGCCAAGTCCCTATAGTTGCCTATGGGCAATTTCTGCCAACCACACACAAGTACCAGAGTGAAGAAGAAAAACCAGGAGAGGCAAGAGAAAGACTCTTCATATGGGTCACCAAAATGTCATGCTTGACAGTACATGGGAGACTGATAGCATGGGTGGTGGGGGAATTTACCAAGAGTAGAATAAGTGCAGAGTCAATTTATATAAGTGCAGGGCAGTTGGAAGATAGTGTGCAACTACAGCAAGGAGGGGATATTTTTATGTTGCGGAAAGGGGACATGTTTGCTCTTTATCATTGGCAACCACATCCTTGGCTGTGAAGAGCTATTCAGCACACTTTGTACTCGTGTTTCTAGGAAATCCTGTGTTTACACATCTCGAAATATTGGTTAGGCATAGTATACATGGGGCCCAAAGTATTAGAAATGATCTTCTTGTCCTACTGTCCATAATAAAAACTGTTTTCAGTGTTGTATTGTCCATACTTTTGACAGTTTTTACACACTAGCAATAAATATTCCTAAATTGAATTTAAGAAAGAAATTCCATTTACAACTGGCATAGCTGCACATGCCTGTAACTGAGCTATGTGGGATGCTAAGGCAGGAGTATGAAAAATTACAGGCCACTCACAGTAGCTCAGCAAGTGACCAAAAAGTCACTGTGAATAAAGCTCATGGGTAGAATGTGCCTAAAATGCACAGGACCCTGGGTTCAACTACCAGGATAATCTCCCATTCATTTATCTTTCTTAGTCTTTTTTTTTTTTTTTTTTTTTTTTTTTTTTTTTTTTTTTTTTTTTTTTTTTTTTTTTTTTTTTTTTTTTTTTTTTTTTTTTTTTTTTTTTTTTACAGGATCTCACTATGCAGCCCACATTCATAGTGATCCTCCTTCTTTCTGCCTCTCTAGGGCTGGTATTACAGTCACACGCCACCATGTCTGGAATCCACCGCTGGCTCAGTGCACCCAAAGGCAGGGCTGGCGCAGGATGTGGAACCAGGAATCAAACCTTAGCCGCTGTGCTTACCTAAGCAAGCGCTTAGTCCACTGAGCTATACCGCCCTCTCCCCATTCATTTATAATTGCATGAAACAAACTCAACTCCTACTAAGGAATACATTTATCAAAAAAAAGTACAACTTTTTCAACCATTCCTCATGTGATGGACATCTTGGTTGTTTCCAAGATTTTGCTATCACAAATTGTGCTGCTATAAACATAGGTACACATATATCACTATGATATAGTGTTTTCAGTTCCTCTAGGAAAATTCCCAGTAGGGGAGTAGCTGGATTGAATGGGATTTCCAGTCCTACTCTTTTGGTACAATGGTTGTACCAGTCTACATTCCCACCAGCAGTGGAGAAGTGTTCCCTCATAACAACCTTAAGGACAGATGCTAGCATTATATCTATTTTACAGATATAGTATATATCTGAGCACAAGGTTATTTGTTGGTTAGTAACAAAGCCAGGACTCAAGCTCTAATCTGACTGATTCCATATACTAAGTTATTTTTATTTTTTTAAATGTCATGTTTTATTTTTTATTTTTATTTTATTATTTTCCTTTGCTGCTTTTTATTATTAATTTTATTGAGAAAAATAGCAATGAGACAGTTTTAAAACTGATTAGTCAGACAATTTCAATAATTAATGCATTGCATATTGTTGTCTCCTAGTGGTTATTCATAGTAGAAGATGCAGACATGATATCCTGTCCAAACACTATTAGTACAAATCTTTCTTCTCATTGAATTAAGTGGTAGTTGTATATCTATCCTATTTTGTATATACAGATACAAAATGGGCCTCATTTTTATCACCTTTTTTGCTAAGTTTTGTCAGAGATGGGTATTACATTGCCATTTAAATATTGTAGGTGCGTGAATTCAGTTAAATAATCCAATACAGACCAGTAGTTCATAATAGTAGTGGGTTATCTATAGGACTGGCAATGTCAGAAGTTGTTGACTTGAACCGTTTACAGCTCAGCATATTAATATCATGTTTTGTGTTTGAAAGGGTATTTTTTTTTGTCAGAACTGGGTATTGAACTGAAGCCCTTGTGCTTGCCAGGCAAGCGCTTATTCTACTGAGCCTTCTCCCAGGCCTTGCAAGGGTATTTTGAAAATTTCACACATGGTTGTGCATCTACACACAAGCAAACCACAAAATTTTTACATGTGATGTGACATCAATGGCAGAAGAGCCAAAGATCTGTATGAGCCAAGACTATTCCCAAGTCATTGAAAGCCTCAATCACAACCTTTTCAGCAGCTAATAAGAAAGAGCTGCAAGGTCAGCATTTTTCTTCTGGGGTATTATGAGCCAAGGTTCCAACATGGAATGCAGTGTGCAAGTTCTTCATGGGACTTCCTAACATTTTAGGAAATCCTCTTAGCTCAGAGACATCTCTGACTGCCAGGACAGCATAATTGAAAGCTTTAGCAGTTCCTCTGGAAACAAGTTTAAACCAAGAGACATGAAGCTTTTGGCGAATCACACAAGGCCAGTTTAATCAGAAACACTAAAGAGAGTGTGCTGACCAAGAGCCATGGCTACAGATGGAGGTCTGGGCACTGTGACTGGTCAATGCAGTGACACCAGGTGCCACTGGGACTATATCTCCATCCTCTAACCTAGTTGATCAAGTGTAATTTCTGGCTGGCCAAATAGCTCAGTAGATTAAAGCACCTGCAAGCAGGTGCAGGGCTGGGGGTTAGATCCCCAGGCCTGTTGTGCGGGCTCTGCCCCTGGGGCATGCTGAGAGGCAATTGAGACTGGGAGTGGGAGTACACACCTGTAATCCGAGCACTTGGGAGTCTAATGCAGGATAATCTTTGTGAGTTTGAGACCTGCCTGGACTACAAAGTGAACTCATGTCCAGCCTGAACTGCATTGTGGAAGCCCCTTCTTAAAAAGACAAAACAAAGAAACAACCCCTGCACTTGCTGACAATCCACTGATAGTACAATCTGAAAACTGCAGAAAGCTGTATGTCCTAACATGCTTCCCATTGGCCTTGGCACAGTGAAGTATCTTTAGTTTAAGCCAGAGATATTATATTTATGTTTGTAGGAAGTGACACTATATTAAGCTATTAAATACCCACTGGGTATATCATATTAGCCAGGCAAGTGACCTGCCTACCGGCCGAGTCAGGAGGCAATGATGCTTTCTCCAGATTGGACTTTTGAGTAGCAGTTAGAAAAGTTAAAAAAGGAGGTATAATTAAGGACATGGAGGAGACATTAAAGATTTTTGCTTGCCAAGTTAGGCCCAGGCTAGATCTGTATGGGAGCTACTTTTTCCATCTGTCCAAATTTTCTGAACAAATGTGTTAGGCCTTCACTATAGTTGTTCACTCTGCAATGTTTTAATTCTCCAATACTTCCAGGTAAGTGCTAAAAATTATAGTGCATTTTCCATGCTGCACTGGGAAAGCCTCAGTTTTTTTTTTTTTTTCTCTTTGAGATAAAAATATCTCTTTGGCTCTCCTGGGAATAACTCTTGATAAGAATAGTCCCAAGTTCTAAAAGAAAGAGCTTATCACACTACTAGAAAACTAAAAAAAAAAAATAGCTTGGATTTCATCTCAGCAGTGTTCTGACTTCATTCACACTGTGAGAATTCTCTGCCTAGCCCCTCACCAGTCTACTGTATGTGACTTTTGTTCCTATAGCTGCCTAGTCAACTGAATTTAGTACCTGTATCACATATTGACCCCAAAACAGAACAGAATCTGACTTTCTAACTGCAATCTATGAAGTTAAGCCTTCCTATAAGTACTTCAAAATACCTGCTCTGAGCCCAGCTGTGAGTAACCTTTGAAGAGGGGCACAACCAGACATACCTGTGGTAATCCTAACCAGCAGAAGTTCCTTGGGACACCAGTCTAACTGCTGTGAAACAATCAAAAGGGACAGTGACAGTTGCATTCAGATGCTATTTTAAGTTGTACAGATGGTAAACATGTAAGGTTGCCAGATGGTTGGCTCTTGCAGACTAGATAAGGCCACTCCCCTGGACATCCAGAGATTATTTTGACAAATGTAGAAAAAGTGTATTCATCTTTAATCTCCTGTTATCATTTTATAAAATAAGTAGAATAAAAGGTAGTCATTCAATCTGGATCCATTTAACTTAAGGAAAAGTTCACCAGTTTTTCATGAAGCACTGCATTACAGGAGTTTAAGGTATTCAGAAATGGCGAACATCACAGGCACTAGAGTCCTACAGAAAACTTTAAAAAATCATGAAATCACTGCAGAACATTGTCACTTATTTTTGGAAGTGTTCCCCAATTGTTCTGGCCAGAGGTGACCTCTTACTCCTTGAGCCCAGACCACTTTGCTCTTCCTTGTGGTACCTCCCAGAGTCTGCCTTGTGTTATACTTATTTGTCTGTGGAACTTGTGACTCAGTCTTCTTAGTAGAGGGTAAGGTTCTGTCAGGGAGGGACACTATTGCATGGATCATGTCATACCTCAACGGTTTTTGCAGGCATGTATTGAATTTTAAATAATTTATTCTTTTATTTGTGTATTTGGTATATCATTATGTATTTGCTACATAGCACAGACTAATAGTGATCCTCCTGTGTTCAGCCTCCCAAACTCTGGGATTACAGGCCAGTCTCAGTCACCATCTCAGAGCTCCCTGAGGGTGGGGCTGGCACAGCAGGCTAGGGATTTAATCCTGGTCCCTGCATCTGCCTTAGTGGGCACTTTAGTCAGATTAGCTATCTGGCTGCCCAGCCCTACATTTTTTTTTATTTTTTTTTGGTGGAACCGGGGATCGAACTCAGGCCCTTGCACTTGCCAGGGAAGGGCTTATTCCACTGAGCCATCTCCCCAGCCCTTAGTCCTTACATGTTTAAAATAAGAAAATTCTCTTTCCCTCCTTGTTAAAGTTTAGACCTGAATGTTCAGTTGCCCAGTGTGTGCATTTCCTCTTGGTTGCACAAGTGGATGATCCACATAGTCCCCCATTCTACCCAAATACACGTGGTTCTTCTGAATTGTTTGGACTCTCAAGGCATTTCTCTAGCAGTAGTCTTAATAGTCACAGACAAAATGCACATTCAACTCCCTATATTTTGAGTTCTCCACACTGGTACTAAGGATTGAATTCAGGGCCTTTGCACTGACCTAGATCCCCAGCCCCTTTTATTTATTTAGGTACTGGGAATTAAACTCTTGACTTTGCACCGACCAGGCAGGTGTTTCTGCCTCTGGGGCACCTCCCAGGTCCTTTATTTTGATTTTGAGACAATTTTTGTAAATTACTAAATTGTCCAGGCTGGGCTGGAACTTGCCAGCCATCTGCTTCAGCCTCCCACGATGCTGCTTCAGCCTCCCACGATGCTGCTTCAGCCTCCCACGATACTGCTTCAGCCTCCCACGATGCTGCTTCAGCCTCCCACGGAGCCTCCCAGGGAGCCTCCCCACCCCACAGCCTCTCTAGAGCTGCCTGGGCCTTGGGCCCGCCCCCCATCACCCCCCGCGCGCTCCCGCAAGCCCGCTACGTTCCCATCACGCCCTCCGCGTAACCGTCAGAATTCCTCACTTTCCTTGGCCTAAGATGGCTGCGATGCTTGCTGCTCGCACCTAGGGCCTCGGGCTGTCTGTTCCGGGCTGTCTGTTCCAGGCCGTCTGTTCGGCCTGGAGCTCCGCCGGACTTGACGCATCCTGCACACCCTTTTAGTCTGCACTGAGGTAGGTCGGGGAGCGCCGTGCTGTGGGGCAGGCTGGGGCTGTCTTACTTTGCGAATTTAGGCCGAATGCGTTCCTGGGCGATATGGTGGACCTTCTGGCTCCGAAGTGTGGCATCTTGATGTGCAGCATGTGTCTTGCGAGCCTCCGAGGCCACCCTATTCAGCCCGGCCACGGTGGGGCATGTATGTGGAATCAAGCTGGAGCCAGAGCCATCGAGAATATAAATTTGGGGACAGAGATGTAGAATGGCAGGCTAAGCATCCACTCAGATGCTGTGGCAGAACTTCTAACATGCTGGGGAATGAAGACGCGCATGCAGGCTGGGATCTCATAAACTTTGGGGTTATTACTATTACTAGGCTTTGTTCACTTGATTTTTTATTTTTATTTTTCTATGGGTTTGGTACACGGTCTCACTATGCAGCTCAGCCTCATAGTGACCGTCCTGTCTCAGACTTCCCAGTGCTGGGATTACATGCGTGCTCCACCACTCCCAGACTCAATCACAAGCTCAGTATGTCCTGGGGCAGGACAGGCACTGCCTGTGCAGTCGAAAATTGAACCCCAGCCTGTGCTTGAGTAAGCAGGCATTTAGTCCTCTGAGCTATATTGCCAGCCCCTCTGCTTGATTTATATTTTATTTATTTATTTATTTATTTGTTTGTTTATTTATTTATTTTGCAGAACTGGGAATTGAATTTAGGCCCTTGCACTTACCAGGAAAATGTTTATTCCACGGAACCATCTCCCCGACCCCTCCACTTAACTTTTAGATTTTTTTTTTTTGCCTTTTTTATTTATTTATTTTTTTTTGGTGCAGGGTCTCACTATGCATGCAGCCCACATTCATAGTGATCTTCCTGCTTTTTGCCTCCCATGTGCTGGGATTACAGGCGCGCGCCACCACGCCCGGATTGCATCGCCGGCTCAGCGCACCCGAAGGCGGGGCCGGCGCGGCTTGGGGAACCAAGGATCGAACACTGGTCCCTGCGCTTACCTAAGC
>PVKA01006007.1:71511-86806 GCA_004027165.1 Ctenomys sociabilis | reverse complement strand
TCCAAGTCCGCATTTCCTCCTCTGGTGTTCTGCAGATGGACATCAAGAGGCCCAGCAGTGGGTTCAGAGCCCCGGGCTCATGGGTCTAACATCACATCCACATCCCGTGTCTGTCGCTTGTGCAGAGGAAGTCTGTGTGCCGCACACAACACCCTCCCTGCCTCTTCTCAGAGGCTGCAGAGCACTCGTGCTGTACCTCCTGCATCCCTGCACTTGGCCGAGAATCACTGGGGTTCAGCTGTTTTGTCCGTGATGCCCACGACACGGGATAGGCCAGGGGAGGATTTACACAAACCCTCCGAATCCCAGTTGCATATTTCTACCATCTTGGTTTGGGAGTTAAGCATTCCATTCCTGTAAATTAGCAGTTAGGCTGAAATTATTACCCAATCTTTCATACTTGCTGTGGCATAAGGCTTGGTATATAAACACATTTTTTTCTTGCACATAGCATTTTCCCTGTTTGGAGAAGTCCCCATAGGATAGCTTCCTGGACATCCACTTACTGGGTTAAAAGCTAACACTTTATAGTCTTCAAAGTGTTTTTGTAGGTCTTTCTAAAATGATGCCTTTAAACTTCTGGGGTGTTTGGCTGTGATACAAGCCAATGTTTCTCCTCCTGGGCTGTGCCCCTGGGCTCCATCTTTGTGCCCTTAGGCCACCTCACTGAGGGAAGCTGGGAGATGCTTTTCCACTGATCCTGGAGCAGTGACCAGAGCTCGGGTGCTTAGGACAATTGTTCCTCTGGGCCTGCTCCTGGGTGTCAGTCAGCTTTCCATCGCTGTGACCAAGTATGAGATTGGATCGCAGTTTCAGAGCCTTTAGGGCAAGGTCACTCAGCTCCACTGCTTTGGCCTGTGCAGAGGCCCGCCTCAGAGTAGGGGCACATGGTGGAGCAAAACCACTCTCCTCAAGGCCACAAAGCAAATGAGAATGAGGAAGAGACAGGGTCACAGGGTCCTAATAAACAGTGTGACCCCCATCATGACCTAAAACTTTCCACTTGGCCCAATCCACTAAGAGGTCCACCCACCAATGGCCCCACGCTGGCCCCAAGTTCTCAGGACATGGGCCTTCAGGGACAGTATCCAAACTACAGCACCAGGGGACAAGGAAAGTGTCACTCCGTACTCTATGGGGACTTCAAGTCTCAGTGGGGAATAGGTAAATAAATAGACTATAACTCGTGACACAAGACAAACAGAAGTAGGTACACATGGTGATGATTTTACGAAAGAAATTTAACAAACAGACGAGATCGGGCGCGTTCAGGGTGGTATGGCCGTAGACAAATTTAACAAACAGGTAACAGAATAAAGGGTGGATATTTTGGCGGAGGATGAGGGGAGCATCTTTTAAGACAGAGGGGGAACACCTTCCCTTAGTGGTGAGGCGTGGTCCCAGCAGGGGGCGCCAGGTGTGCATGAGAAGAGACAGCATGTGTGTGCTCGCTCAGAGGCACACCGGGGATCACAACTCGGGCTCAGACATCACCCTAAAGTTTATGGGTTGCATCTAATGAGGGGGTTTTAAACTAATTAGGCACGTGTCACACTGCAGGCATACATGAGAATGGAGGCCCCTAAATCCATCTGGCACCGTGGTTTAGTCTATGACAACCAGCCCATATTCTGTTCTACATGTCTGCTCTACACCATGAGCAAAGGACTTTACATCTGGGCTATAGGCAGGGCTCAACAAGCCTTCCTGTCCTTTCCTCAAGACTCAGGCATGTTAATTAGGGGAGGAGAGAGACTCCCAACGTCAAGAGCCAAAGGTGAGGCCCAAGGAAGTGTACATCTTTAAATTTCTGTAATCTGAGCCGGGCGTGGTGGCGCAGGCCTATAATCCCAGCACTCGGGAGGCTGAGGCAGGAGGATTGTTGTGAGTTCGAGACCAGCCTGAGCTACAAAGTGAGCTTAAGGCCAGCCTGAACTGCATAGTGAGACCCTGTCTCAAAAAGACAAAAAAAAAAAAAAAAAAAAAAAAATTTCTGTAATCTGTGAATAAGGGCCAAGTTCCACTTCCTATTTATTTCTAATAGTCTTCACTGGCACACAAAGGTTTGCCCACTGGACAGATGGTCCCATACATCACACCCTCCTTTGGAGACAACCGTTGATTTTCTCACATGGACAACTAGGATCTAATGGAGACTGTGGAAGAACTCAGAGAGTGGTTACCATTGTTTCGTCTACAAGTAAAAACAGACCCACTTCATAGGACCTCACCGCAAAAGCTCTGCTCTCTGAAAGCCTGTGTGTGAATGGTTAGCATTTGATGCTCCCAGTTCTCACAGCAGGTCCTTGTTCTGGGAAGGGGTAGAAAAAGATCTTCCAGTGTGCTGCAGGAACCGACCCAATCGAAGAGACCACTAGGGAAGAAGGGGGACTGTTCTTCCCAGGATTTTAGCTGCACATCAACCCTGGCTGAACTCACATCCAAAGCGCTGGGTGTTAGACAAAAGGAAAAGCTCTCCTATACAATCCTGAAGGAAGCTGATCTTTAGAAACTGGGCCAGGGGCAATCAAGGGTACAAAAGCAAGATAAGGCAACTAACAACTTGGCCTTGAAAAAAGACAGAGCTTAAGCATCCTGGAAAAGCCATCTACTCTGTTTATAGGACATCGTTGTCAACCTTCACTTGATCTTAGCCAAGAGGCGGAGAGGTGCTTCATCGCTGTCAACCATCTGCACCAGAACAGGAGCAGAAGGGAGAATTCGAGGAGGCTTGCTCTTTAGGTCCCACCTCACTCCTTCCTTGGATGCTTTTGCTTTCTAGAATAAGTTTTCATAGGCAGCATTGTCGTCATTAACATATACCTTGTTATTGGGTTGGAGGAGTGGTTGGCTGCCTCTTGAGCAGAGGGGGAATTGCACCATAAAGACTCCTGCTGTCATTCTCCACGTTGATCTTCAAGCTTCAGCCATGTGTGGACTACTGCGCTTCCGTGGATGAGTCAGCTTCCAGGGTGACCAGAGCGGAGCTGTTGTCTCCAGTGGTGGCCCCACCTCCTCACAGAATCAGCTGGTTTGGGTGTTCTGGATCCCTCTGCCTGGTCCACCTGTCTTGGGCCTTTGGCTTCTGTTGACTGTGGTATATCTAAGGCAGTTCTTGTAGCTTCAACAGCAGGAGGGGTAGACAAGATTATAGGATAAGGCCCACCCTTTATGAGCCCTAGAGTTGTTGGATTTTTAAAAAACCAAAACAAAGTCTTCTTGAATGGTCATATCTAGTCTACATTTTTCTTGTACGCAGTTATAAAGGTTTTATATGTCTCCCTTACATCTGTATCTGTCTCCTCAGAGACGATTTCCCTAGTTTACAAAGATCTCCTTTACTTTGACCTTGATTGGGGCAGCTGAAGTAGAATTTTGAAATTCTGCTTCAAAAGAGCAATATCCTATTTGTTTAGAGGGGGTCTATCTGACACAGAGGAGGATCACGGACAGAACTTGATCCCACCTCAAGTGTGTTTCTTGGCAATATTTTTTAACAATTGCTTGAGTGTCCAATTTATGTATTTTA
Organism: Ctenomys sociabilis; assembly: GCA_004027165.1. Lineage (NCBI taxonomy): Eukaryota > Metazoa > Chordata > Mammalia > Rodentia > Ctenomyidae > Ctenomys > Ctenomys sociabilis. The sequence continues at coordinate 83,277 of PVKA01006007.1, read as the reverse complement.
TTTTTTCTGAGTTCTGTTGCCAGTAAGCCATGTTAGGCTTTCATTTTATTTATTTATTATTTTTATTTATTATTTATTTATTTTGAAGAACTGGGGATTGAACTCAGCCCCTTGCGCTTGCCAGGGAAGTGCTTATTCCACTGAGCCATCTCCCCAGCCCCTTCATTTTATTTTTAACATCTATGTGATCTCTTATACTATCTTGACTACCAGTGTGGGTCTCTTGTTTAACCCCGCGGTCAAGAGCATTCCATATCTTGGGATGATGTCTTTTTCAGTCCCTTGGTCACTTTTGTGTCTATTTTGATCAGAAGGGGAAAGCCTCAACTCATCTCAAGCAGACAAGCATCAACATCTGGTGATAGCCTCCCACTCAGGGCAGGTTGGAGATCTCATCAGAGAGTTTCCATCATCCTTCCTTGATACAATTTCCAGATTCCTGGGTAAACCATGTATTTTTATTTGGAGGACAAGTTAAGGTCTCCAAGAAAGCAAGCTTCAGGATGTTAGGGCTAACACAGCAAACTACTTTGTTTTCCTGTCTGTCTTTTGGTTTTATCGGTCTTTTAATGTACCAGTCCTCTGGTGCCCCCCACAGTGTATCATGAATGGCCGCTTTTCTTGGGGCCCCTATAGCATATTGGAGTTACAACATCTCTTTTTGTACTTTATCTCTTCCCCCATCCATTAGGAGCACTCTCCCTTTATATTTGAAATCAGTATAAATGTTAACCTTTTTGTCTTTTGGGCAGTGATAAAGCCCTTGTCAAGGCTGTTACTTCTGTCTTCTGGCAGGGAGTAAGACTAGGTCTCTACCACAGAGTCGAGTCATCACTGCCTATCATATTCATTAGATCCCTTTTTTTTTTTTTTTTTTTTTTTTTTTTTTTTTTTTTTTTTTTTTTTTGTCTTTTTGAGACAGGGTCTCACTATGCAGTTCAGGCTGGCCTTAAGCTCACTTTGTAGCTCAGGCTGGTCTCGATCTCACAACAATCCTCCTGCCTCAGCCTCCCAAGTGCTGGGATTACAGGCCTGCGCCACCACGCCCGGCTCGGTAGATCCCTTTTACCACAACTACACAGTCATAAAGGAGGGTCCCAGTTTGACTGAGAGCCAAGGTTGAGTCTTTATTGTCTCTACAGTTACACATAAGAGTCCCAAATACCAAGTCATCTTTAGATTCAACAACCAATGGTCTATTAAGGTTATAACCGAGTGTGGTACTCGAATGGTCAATTGTTGCCCAAAAGTCAGTTTGTCAGCTTTTCAAGTCAGTGGCAGCAAGTGTCCTGAAGCATAGAACCCATCCTAGGGCTAGAGTCTGTTTTGACAAATATGTTGTAAGATAGTGTCAGGATCCCATGGCCTGGGTTAAGACTCCTGTGGCTAGTTTTTGTTTATAGACATAACAGGAAAAAAGTCTTGATTCTGTCTGAAAGTTATAAGACTGGAGCCTGAGTCAGGGCCTCTTTGATTTGTTTAAACGTTTTCTCCTGGTCAGCTTTCCAGAGTGGCTTATCTAAAACACTGGTCTTTAGCTGTTGGCCCTCCTGTCCCCATTTAGCTTTCTTTCTTTTTTTTGTATTTTAGGGAAGGGCCTAAAGGGTGTTCAGGGTCTCACTACTAGATCAGACTCATAGTGATCCTCCTGTTTACAGCCTCCCAAGAGCTGGGATTATAGGCACGCACCATCTGCCCAGTCTCAGTATCATCTCAGCGGGCTCCTGCTATAGGTCTAGCACAGCAGGCCTGGGGATCAAATCCCCAGCCCCTGGGCCTGCTCACAGGTGCTTTAATCTGGATGCCACTTAAACATATACTCATAAGTGAAATAAACCAGACACACATGTGTAAATGTCGTATAGTCTCCCTACTATAAGAAGTGAAAAGAAGAAAGACAAATAGGAATATACAACAACAACTAAAAACAATTGAGTCAGATAAGGCAAAGTGAATGGCATATGCTGCAGGATACTATTCAGCTTTTCTTCGGTATGGTTAACAACCTAAGTTTGCAGATCAAAATCTGCAAGAGCTACAAGGGAAGCCAGCATTTTGGCCCTAGCCTTTCAAGGTCAGCGAGGACTCAGCACATAGGAGAATCTGTACTGCAACATCATGAAACTCAGTTGAGCCCCAAATTTTCTGAACAAGGAGATATGGAGCCATAGAGGAAAGAGATCGAAGTTCTATAGTCTGCCTGGGGAGAGTCACATGGAGAGAAAACTTTCTCTCAGGCTCTCACAGAGACCAAACTGGTCAAGCATTGGCCATGACTCACCCACATGGATGACACAGACAAAGGATCTACAGAATAATGTATAGGACTACAAGATAAACCCTGAGGGGACTTCACTGACCTCATCAGAAACAAAAGCTACATCTTTCGGTATATTGGTCTTGCTCTATCTAGGTCTTAACCATCCAGCAGAAAAGTATAAAAATGAAGCATACACAGTGGGGCCATAATAATAAGTTGAGCTGTAAATGGCTACGGTCAACAACTTCTTCAGATAACTCACTATTGTTGTGGAATGCTGGACTGTGTTGGATTGTGTCATTGAGTTCAGGCACCTAAATTGGTTGAATGACAATGGAGTGCCCATCTTTGACAGGTGTAGACAAAGGAAGGGGTATAGAAAGGAAGAATCATGATGTGTGTGCATGGACCGTACAGTTGGGATAGATATGCTGTGCTTCTACATAATTCTATGAAAGACAAGGTTTGTACTAATGGTGGTTGGACAGGATATTATGTCGGCTTTTAGTACTATGGACAACCATTAGGAAAACAACAAGGTAGAAAGTATTAGTTATTGAATCTTTGATATAATTCAGGTATAAAAAATAGGATATGTAAATAGCTACACTCTTAATTTACTGATAAGAGACATCTGCTATAATAACGTCTGTAAGTATAATATCAGGTATGCACCATGACAAAAAAAAAAAAAAGCTGGGCATGGTGGCGCATGCCTGTAATCCCAGCACTTGGGAGGCAGAGGCAGGAGGATTGTTGGTGAGTTCAAGACCAGCCTGAGCTACAAAGTGAGCTTAGGCCAGCCTGAACTGCAGTGAGACCCTGTCTCAAAAAGACAAAAAAAAAAAAAAGGTATGCACCTTGTATGATACCAAAACATTTTGAAAACAGTTTGCAATGTATTAATTTATTCAATCCACCTTGTTAAGGTGTCTTAAAACTGTCTCGATATTTGTGCTTCAATAAAATAAAAAATAAATAAATAAATAAAAAAAAAAAAATCCACTGAGCTATTTGGCCAGCCCCCAGTTAGCTTTCTCATGAGCACATTTAGCTTTTGTTTGCTGTCGTGTCTGTCATTTCACTTTCTCTCACAGCTGGGAATTCTGTTTTTTATGCAGGGTGTGGTAGTTGTGTAGTCTTTTTACAATAAGCACATGATTCTGGGGAAATGGCTTAGTGGGCTGTGTCATTACCAAGTGCTCAGTTCTACCATCCACCAGAAAGCCTATCTATTGGTCCCCTGCTCTCATTGTGACTGGGCTTCAAGGTGTCTAAAGGAATGGCCTGGTCTGGCCTCCTTGTAACCTTCAGGTTCTGTCAGTTCAACAAGGCTAGAATCTGTTTTGTATTGTCGTTGTTTTTGTATTGTTTTCCTTGGAGGCAATAGCAGGCAGCCTTACAGCTCTAGAATTTTTATCATCTCTATTGTCTTTTGGGGGCATTTTATTTTTTCCAGTGTTCTTTTCTTTATCTTTTATTTATTTGGTACAAGAGCTTGCTATGCTGCTCAGATTCATAGTGACCCTTCTGTCTCAGCTTCCCAGCCCTGGGATTACAGGCTTGCACCACCACACCCAGCTCCAGCGGTCCACACGGCATGGGGCTGGCATGGCATGCGGTACCAGGGACTCGAACTTGAGTCCTTGTGCTTGCCAGGCAGCTGCTTAGAATGCTGAGGTACCTCCCCAGCCAGTCTCTATATTTTTAACATCATGTGCACTGACTTCAGTCTTTTGTTCCACTGGCAGATCATGGCTCAGTCTGACTCCTGTTTAGTCAGCGTCCCCATTTGTGTGCCTTTGTATTTCTGTCTTTCCTCTGTGAGCACTGCTGTCAACAGATCTGTTTTGTTTCAGTTTTTTTCTTTGAGCCTCCTGTCAGCTTTTTCTTGGCCTCTTGACCATGATTTATGTATACTTCAGTAGTCATCCCCGAAAACTGGGTTTTTGTCTCCTTTGTCCATGTACGCAGAGCCTATAGTTCATCTCTAGCTCTATCATGCTAGCATATTCATGCCAGAAAACAACTCTATGTTTTGTCAGGAAGCAGTCAGACAGGGCTGAAGCTATGCGTGTCTAGTCTGAACTATATTTAGTCATGAGTCAATGTAAGGAAACTGATCCTAGGGGCTGGGGAGATAGCTCAGTACAATAAGCACATGTCTGGCAAGCACAAGGGCCTGAGTTCAATCCTCGGTTCCCCCCCAAAAAAGGATCATCTTTCTTGCTGGTAGCGCTTATTCCTGCGGATCATCTTATATATACACCCAATTTTTTTTTGTCAACCATTTCCCCCACTGGTTACTTAGCATCAAAGGAGGGGTCAATTTATTTTATAAAGAGATCTTAACTTCTGGCTTGGGGGGGAACAACTTTATTTCATACTTTTCTGTCAAACTTTTTTAAAAGTTAGCCAAAGGGCCAGTCAGATAACTCAGCAGATTAGAGCACCTGTTTAGGTGGTCCCAGGGATGGGAGTTTGATCCCCAGCCTGCTGTGCTGGTCCCACCCCCAGGGTGCGCTGAGATGGTGACTAAACCTGGGCATGGTGGTGTGCTTTGGTGATCCCAACACTTGGGAGGCCGTAAACAGGAAGATCACTACCAATCCAGTCTGTGTAGTGAGAGCTTGTAGATCCTGAAGTAAATACAAAAAAGAAAGAAAGAAAGAAAGAAAGAAAGAAAGAAAGAAAGAAAGAAAGAAAGAAAGAAAGAAAGAAAGATGAAAAAATATAAATTAGCCAACATACATTTTAGTGGGGCAGATTTAGATGTTTTTTCTCCCATATCTACTCTGTTATGACGCAAATCATTTTCTTAAGTGCTTTTGTTTTAAGCTGATCAAACTGTCCCTCTTCACAGAAGTTTTTAGAAGAAACAACCTGAGCTCCACCAAATTAAGAAGTAAACATACAGGAAGGGGAGATCTCGGCTCAGTGGAATGAGCACTTCTCTGGCAAGCGCAAGGGCCTGAGTTCAATCCCTGGTTCCACCAAAAAACAAACAAACAAACAAAAAAAGAAGTAAACATACACAAAATAAATCACTTCCACAAGCTTTCCTTAGTGCACATAAGCTTTCCAGTCTTGTCATTATCTCTGTTCATCTCTTTTGTAGAACAAAACTTTGAAAGTATAAAATTCTCTCATATCAAATGTATATCTTTTATATCTATAGCCTTCTTAGTATTTTTTTCTCTCACTATAAACCTTCTATTACAAACTTGGCCGTGCCATTTGAATTGTTTTAAAGTGACCTCTCGTTTTACCTTGGAGAGTAAATTTGACTGGCTTCCAAAAGGCTTCTGGGTAACCTTGAATCAGTGTTCTTATCTTAAACCAACAGAAAAGAGCAATTTAATCCTGTAATTGCAATTTAAGAATTCACTCTATATAAGAAATGTTTTACATTTACAAAAGTTTTAAATTGGAAACCAAAAGTATATTTATCAATTAGCCAAAAATTATAATTTGATTCTTCCCCTAAGTCCTCCTTTGGCCCAACAGGACTTTGGCCATTCAGTCCCACGCTGGAGCTGCTCTAGCTTTCAGACCCTGGAGGCAGCATGAGGCCGGTGAAGCTGAGCAAGAGCTGGGGTTGGGGCTCCCAAAGCCAGGAGGAAACCCTGGGCATTGTTCAGCACTTGCTTTTATTTTTTAAAGTTCTCAGTGGATTTTATTTGAAATATAGTTTTTAAATGTTTACAATACAGTATGGCATTTCAAAATGAGTGTAGAGTACAAATGGAAATTAACAACAGATGTCAGAATGGTTAAAGCTAAATCCCTGGTTTACATTTTCTACACACATTCATAAAATTACATTCAAATCATTCCTTATCAATAATTATTCCTCAAGCCATGAAAAAAAGGGGAAAAAATCCAGACATCGGTTTTCATAGAAAGCAAATCTGGATTCATCTAAATACTGTATTCTTCCATTTGTTCTGACTCATGAAAATGTAGGAAATGAAGACACTTCCTTACTTGGATTCCTTGAGTTCAGTGCACACTGACTATTGGGTTAAGCGGTTAAGACCTTAACACTGCAGTTTCCAAGCAGAACCACAGAGGGACAGGGGTAGAACTGGCCAAGGAAGCTGCCCAGCTAGATGGATAGCAAGTCTTTCCCCATATTTGGACATCAACACAACTCAAACTTTCACTTTCTTTAGGAGCTGTGCTGAACATAAGCACATTTGTATCAGTAGGATTTACAAACTGATCCATAAACATTTCTATCTTTCCACCACTGAAGAAGGCAGCAGGTGTCGGTTCCTACAAGTGTAGGATTTGTCTATGAAAGCCTTGTGCCTGTCTTCATAGGACACAGCCCTACTGGTGGCCCTAAGTTAGCAGATGGCACAACAGCCACTCACACGAAAACTTTGCATGAACCTAACACATAGTGTAAGTATCGGAAATAATTACAAGATGCAATTCACAAAACTTCATTGTCAACCACAGACTAATTTTCATTGCTGAGAAAGTAAGCTGCAGAAAACTGGAAGGACTAAGTGCTAAAGTATACTCCTTGGTTTTCAAGGCTTAAAATGGGTTCAGTCCTTATATTGCTTCTGCTACAGGCTGGTGTGTTTCAGACCTGAGGAGAGGGTAGGCACAGCATTCTTGTCCTCCACCCGTGAATGTTTCTAGGGAACACTACCTTGAAAATATTTCCAAATAAGACACACTGCCCAGGCAACTAAAATAAAGAGGCCATGCAGATTTGGACAGAAAAGGCAAACTGCATTTGTTTCACTAAAATTCTGTAGAAGAGAAAAAAAATCAACTATATATATGATACTGGACACACTACTCATTAATAACAATTGCTTGTATTAAATTATGTAATAAGTCAGCATTATTCCAGTGTTTAGCTTTGGTTAGAGGAAATGTAGCTCAAGTCATAAAAATAAAGGCATTCACATTTGAGGTTGTCACAAATCCCACTGTCCTTAAAGGCCTGAAAAGACTACAAGTTGATTTTCTATGCCAACTACAAATTTAAAGCTGTGGTTATAGAGATAGTACAAAAACCGTACTATTTTAACAAGCTATTGCAGTCTAGTCATAAAGCAGATCTTGTTAGGAGAAAAATCTGCTTTTATATACTTAATACTTTTGTCTCCAATTTCTTTCTTTCTTTCTTTCTTTCTTTCTTTCTTTCTTTCTTTCTTTCTTTCTTTCTTTCTTTCTTTTCAGAACTGGGGATTGAACTCAGGCCCTTGAGCTTGCCAGGGAAGCACTTATTCCACTGAGCAATCTCCCCGGCCCCTTATCTCCAACTTCTTTTCCTAAAATGTTCAAATGATTTTAAGGTCTTTCCTTCAACTCTCAAAGTCAGTTGTCACACTGTGTGTGTGTGTGTGTGTGTGTGTGTGTGTAATTTCATTCCAATGTTGAACCATAACCATTTGTTGATATATTAAATATTAGGACACAACACAGCAGCTATGTTCATCAACAGAATTCCAGTTGCTCATATATGTAACACAGTTATAGATAAATAACTCACATGCAAAAATGCAAAAACTGTCAGATGTGCTATGACCTGCCAGGCATATAAAAAATCTATCTTCATCATGAAGAATCTAGGTACCTTCTACATTCTATTGTAGTATTCAGATCAGAAAAGGGAAGCACGGCCATCAAATCACTTGCAAACTTCCCACAAAGTTTAGGATACTTTGTATACATTGAACTACACTGGAGTCTGCTGAGTGATGGTCTGATCCACAAAGCTGGAGCTCAAAAAAGCTTGAGACTGCTAATGGAACTTCTGCTTGATTTTGAGTTAGAAGGCATACACATGGATCCAAGCCTTAGCAAGTAGCTCCAAAGCAAAGCGGTAACATTTGTTGTCTTTTGATGGCTAACCTAGTCTCCTATTTTGCCGGGTGCACAGAAGCACACCCCCTTAGTATTGCCATAGAGTCATTTAAGCTACAGCATTAAATAGTGTCAATATTTATAACTATGTAAGCCATGAATTATTGTGTATATACATACAACTTTTTCACAGAAGTATGACCAAGCAGAAAAGATTTAGTTAGCTGATTAATAAAAAGTTTTAGTAGGATAAAATGGGACCTCTCTGTTGAAACCTTCCATTTTAAATCCCTAAAGGAGTTAAGAGTCCCTAAAGCCATGCGCAGAGCATGAAGAATGCCCACAACTGCCCATGGGACTTTCTTCTCATAAGTTTGGGAGATGTAGGCAGTCTGCACCCCAATCCACCACCCTCCTTCCTACCCTCTACCTCACTGAAGCCTTAGTTGCCCTCCTATGGCAGTTTGTCAAAACAAGTCTGCTCCTGCCACCACATGGCTGTTCCTTCACCTCAGCCAGGTGGACAGCACCCACTGAGGTTCCCTGTCAAGTTTGTTAACTAACTGAAGCAACTCATGATAGGCTTTATCGAGATCTGAATTCACAATGGCCGTGTTGAAGTAGTGGCCATTGTTCTGTTCCATGTCTCTAATCTTCTTGATGATTTCTCTTAAACTATTCAGGCTTTGGATTCTTGCCCTCTTTAGCCACTAAGGCCCGAAGTCTTTCTTGGGAAGTGGGGTGCGATGAAGATAATATATGGTTTCAAATCTGAATTCCAGAGGGTTTTCAAAGACTGTATGAAGCCTTAAAAGACACATTTTGCCTGAGTTGATCACTTGCCGTACAGAGTCTATACTGGTTCCACACAAATTTTTCTCAAATTCTCCATGCTCAATAAACTGTCCAGCTGCTATATCGGCCTCAAATGCTTGCCGTGGAACAAAGTGGCAATCTCGACCAGCTACTTCATGGTCTCACCTACTCAGAGTGGCATGAGGAACTGTAGACGTGAAGCGCTCCTTCTCTTTGTTCATGAGCCTCTGACACAATTCATTTTGGCCACAATTCTGCAGCCCAATCAAGATTATAGGTCTTTTTCTAATTGCCTGCTGATAATAAAGGGACATTTCCTCATAAGTTAGGATCTCTTCATTGTCATAATCATCAGTTTTATTAGCATTTAAAGGAAAGAAAAGTTTTCCTTTTCTTTATATTCTTCTTGGCACACCATAATTTTCCCAAGTTTTCTGGCTCCTTATCTTCTTCTGTAATTTGCTTCATGGCTTCCCTTTGCTGCTGGAAGCTTTTCCCTGGAACCAGCCCAGCAAGGGGCTGATTATCTTCATCCCCCTCCCCGTAGGCCTGCCACCAGTTTGGGTCTTCTTTTTTTTGGCAGGACCAGGGATTGAACTCAGGCCGTTGTGCTTGCCAGGGAAGCGCTTATTCCACTGAGCCATGTCCCCAGCCCGTAGTTTAGGTCTTCTTGACTGATCACATGAAGTATGTCCCCTTTCTGAAAGGACAGACCTAACTCTTGACACAGAACATAAGGGTCATCTAAAGGATCATAGTCAAAATGAGCTTTAACATGGATTACAGTTGCCTTGGCAGGTGAAGGCTTGATCCATTGACTAGGAATCAGAACAAATGTCAAAGTACCGTGCATATCAGACGACAAATCAAAAACCCCGTTGACATCTTTCCCCCGGATTTCAATGCCATGGATCTCCAGAACTTCATATCCTGCATGGAAGAGACAATTTTTCTCTGCAGCCCCTCCTGTTACTATTTGGCTAAGGATAACAGAATCCATTTCATTATGAACTGTGGCACCCTATGGAATATCACCAGCCTTTTCTATACAAGCTGTTTTTCACAGTTTCTCCTCCATACCGACCAACGCTCTCATAAACTCTCATCTGCAATGGGCTCTGGCTGCATTTCCTGCTCAGTAACTTTATCAAGGGCCAGTAAAAGTGCCTGAATATACAGGGCATTCAGCAAAGCTGTTAATTCCTGTCCTTCTTTCTGATGGGCTGGTTTCAAAAAAGTTTGTACCTCTAGCGCAAGATCTTGGGTGTTGGAGATAAGAGGAAAAGGAGGACTGGCCTTGTGCATATGTACTGTGATGGCATTGTGTGTCTTAAATGCATTCTGGAAATCTTTATTTTGTTTTTTGTGGGGAAGTGGGGATTGAACTCAGGCCCTTGCGCTTGCCAGGGAAGCACTTATTCCACTGAACCATCTCCCTGGCCCCCAAAATCTTTATTTTGTACACGTTGTAAAAGCAGGGAAGTATCCTCCTGGCTCTGAGAATCTATCAAAGTATGTTGGCTATGTTTAAGTGAAAAAAAATATTTTTTCCACTTCTAATATTTTCACAGCATAATGAGGACTTTCTAAGACAATGCCTTCTTCTGTATCAAATATGGATTTATCTATTCCAGTCTTTGGAGGAATTTGGGCTAGTTTCTTAAGTCTCACAGAGGAATTTAGGTGAAGCTCTTGCTTTTTCCCTTCTTCTTCTCGCCTACGCCTCATGTCCTCTTGCTGCTGTCGGATACGCTCCAGCTGTTCCCTGCGTCGCACCAGCATTATCCTGGTGCCCAGATCTCCGGGCAGTCGACAGCCGTCCCTCGGAGCTTCCAAGGTTCCTCTGGTGATGCAAGACCAACGGTTTTTACTTCACTGTCTGATTCCTCCTTAACATGCCCATTCATATAGGATGTTGTCCTGGTTAACTATAAAAACCTGTACCACTTTTTATATATCAATTTTTCGTATAATGCCAATTTTCTTGATTCTGTAGCATAAAATCCATGTTTACTTCAAAAAAACAGAAAACTTTCTCACATCACATAAATAATGCTATGAAAAATATCCATGAGGAAAATATTATGCAAACTGGAGAAACCTTGTCCTTTTTTTCACAAAACTCAGGCTAACTTTCTTAACGACTGCTGAACCACTGCCCTGGCTGCTGCAAAACACCGAGAAGAGAAGCCTCCTGCAGTCCTGCACACACAGGATAAAGAATCCAGAAACTCCAGAATTCCCCACCTCAGAATCTTCAACCCCTGCCCCCTCCCTGCTGCCAGCCTCCTCTGGGGCCACCTTCGCCCCTGCCCGCCAACAGACCACGTGATACCACACATGTGCCTCTTGCACTTTCTTTAAAACAGACAGACAGGTGTCAGGGAGATAGCTCAGTAGAACAAGCACTTGTCTGGCAAGCACAAGGGCCTGAGTTCAATCCCCAGATGGGGAGAAAAAAAAAAGACAACTCTTGTTTTGCCCTCCAATCTTGGCAGGCACAGCTGGCTCTAAGTCTCTTGGCTTCGTGCCTCTGTCCCAGTTAGACTCTCAGGCATTTATTTACCTAGGTCCCCATCCAGGCTGGTCCCTACCATCACCCCTTTTTAATAGGATCTCTCTCTCTCTCTCCCACCTTTTTTTTTTTTAAATAAGCCTGCTTCAAAAAGGGGGGGGCAGCCAGCCCAATAGCTCAGTGGATTAAAGCGCCTACAGCCAGGCACAAGGGCCTGGCTCGACCCCCAGACCTGCTGTGCCGGTGGCATGTGCCAATAATCCCAGCTCTTGGGGAGGCTATAAACAGGTGGATCACTATGAGTCCAATCTAATAGTGAGACCCTGAACACTCTGTAGACCCT
>PVKA01006007.1:60478-71411 GCA_004027165.1 Ctenomys sociabilis | reverse complement strand
ACACACACACACACACACACACAAATACACACACACACACTTACCCATCTTCCTTTTCCCAGTTGCTGCAGGCCATTTCCACAATACTGGCGCTGTCTGTGAACTTTTCTCTCTGCTGGCCACTCCTGCATTTCTCTGGGCACTCTCTGGGCCAGCCTATCCCAGGAGCTGTTTGGGAGTTGCCTACAAGTCGTTCTCGGTGCAGGTCTGTCCCTCGAGCTGTTAATGAGCAATTTCTCACTGCACAGGCCTCCTCAGTATTCCACTTGTAGGTTTCATCTGACCCAATCCATGTTAGATGACGTTTCCCCACCTCACCAGTGATCAGACTTCCCCCTTCAGTCCCAGGGCAACCGGTTTTCCCTCCTGGGCTTTTAAAAACCTCACTGTGGTCCTGTAGCACTGTCCTGAATCCCTTGAGGTGCTGACATGGGAGAAGTCTCTGAGCTGTAGGAGGGCCAATTCCTCTTAGTGCTGCAGTTCCACCTGGTGGCGCCAGAAGTCTCAGGACTCCTGCAACTCTGTGCTCTATGGCCTGCAGGCAAAGGAGACAGCAAATCTGTAGTCTCTGGTCCCTTTGTGGCCTCCAGAAATGTTGCAGAATACAAGAGATCAGAGAGACCAATGGAGAAAGAAAGAATTTTTTTCTAGGATTTTAGATGCACATCAGTCCAGCAAACTTGCATCCAAAGTGCTAGACATTAGAACAAAGGAAAAGTTTTGGTCTTACACCCTTGACTGGGGGAGGTGGTCTTTAGAAATTGGTGATGAGAGAGCATGCAAGGGTACAGAAGCCAGACAAAGTGATTAAATACTCAGTCTTAAAAAGAAAACAGCTTTATGAATCCTGTGAGAACATAATGACATATACTCTGCTTATACAACATAGTTGTCAATTTTGTCTGTACCAGAACAAGAAGTTATAGCTACAGAGTCAGGGAAGGGGACCTTGAGGGGGAGTGTTCTTTAAATCCTGCTTCAAGCAGGTGCAGGGAAGAGAGGATTAGGGGGAGGCAAGGCCCAGCATGGTCAGAGTGGCAGGACGTGGGTAAGTCCGCCATGCACTATGGGAGAAGTGTTAGGATGGAAAGAATCAGAAAGTGTGTCTGGGAGAAAAGCGCTTCCTTGTTTGGAAACTGGAGAGAAGTGTCCAACTGCTCTGGAGCCCCCAGACCCTGCCTCGCAGGCTCAGATCTCCCAGAGATCTGCTTCAGCAGCAGCAACCCTGGAATACTTTGGTTACACAGTTGTTTAACTCTTTTCCTGGTCTTTCTAGGAATAGATGGAAAGTTGAAACTGTAGAAGGCATAGGAACACCAGGATCCGAGGCCAGGCACAATCTGCAGTGGGAGGAAGAGCAGCTGGGATGGGGAAGCCAGGAATCTGGGCAGGAAGTGGGATGAGAACAGGGACAGTTGTCACAGTGGGCACACAAGCTCTGCCGACCAGGGATCTGCTCTCCAGGAGGCAGCCTCTGTGAGACCTGAGAAGAGTGGGCCATCCAGAGTGGAAGCAGTTCTCTCTCAGACTCGGACAGCAGTAGGGCTGTTCCGGGAGCACATGCAGGTGGTGAGTGATCCAGGGACGCATCACTCTCTGCGGAATGAGAAGACATGGCCCCTGCACAGCGAAGGATGCAGACGCGTGGTCAGAGGACACGTCCCTGGTTCTGTGCAGCATCTGGCCTGCTCTCCTGCTGCCGTCTCTGCCGCTTCCCAGCCTGGGGCTGCAGGCCATCCCTGCACTGTGCAGAGGGGCAGAGCGGCAGAGGGTTGCATTGCTCATTGCCAACCTAGACGGCGTGTCTGGTGCCTTTCCCCCAGCAGCTCTGTCGTGCTCATCAGGGCCTTCCTGCTGCAGTGCAGGCTGGAGGGACGTCACAGCCTTCCTGCCTGGCAGCCAGCTGGCTAGGGACTGAAAAGGGCAGCCAGAGCAAACCTCTCCTTTGAGTGTGAGCGGCAGATGAGGTGTGCAGTGACAGGAGAGTGGCTGAGACACGAGACGGATGGGAGCCTTAGAATAGTTTAATTTAGTCCTCACTATAGCTGTCAGAGAGTGAAGTTATATTTGAATCATGTTTTCTTTTTAAAAAAAATTTTTTTCTGTATTTAGGATGTACAGGGTCTCACTACATAGATCAGATCCATAGGGGCAGGGGCAGGGGTGGGGCCGGCACACTGGGGATCGAACTCTGGTTGCTGTACTCTGCCAAAGAAGGCGCGTTAGTCTGCTGAGCTATCAGGCCGGTCCCTGAATCACGTTTTCTTGATATAGTAAAAAACAAACTGTCATTTTAACATGTCTCCAAAACAAGGTTCTTTCTAACCATAGGTTCCACATCCTAAATTAAGAGGTCTGGAGCTAGGTAGAAGGTTTTGTTTGTTTGTTTCTATCCCTGGTACCACATGCCATGCTGGCCCTGGAGACCCAGGCATGGCTGAGCCAACCGTGTTGGCTCACGCCTCTAATCCCAGTGCTGGGAAGGCTGAGACAGGAGAATCACCATGAGTCTGAGCTGCATAACAAGACCCCATATCAACAAATAAATAAATAATTTTTAAAAAATAAGCTATCTACTCTACTTAGTGGTGATATTTTTTATCCCCTCTGATACTGGCTACATTCTCATATATACATTTAGCTCTGGTACCCTGACAGTCTCTCTGGGCTCAAAGGCCATGTTGTACAGTGACGGCTTGGAAGAAAGAGAAAGCTTTTCCAGCAGCTTGCCCTATCTGTCATATTCCCTTGACTCCATCTCATTTCCATGCCTATTTTAAATTGATTACACTGACCAAAGAAGGACAACAGAATCGTTCGTGATGGGCTTGGGTTCGTCAAGATTTACTCCTAGTGCAAGGAACAGAGTCATGTTGCCCTGGCCACAAGACAAGGAGGGGTATGAGAAACATAATAAAATTATAGTCTCCCATAAGAAAAGAGGAGAGGTAACTCAGCAGTAGAGCGTTGGCTGAGTACCCGAGAGCACTAGACCCAATTCTAAGAATCTCTAAAAAAAAAAAGAAGAAAAGAAAGTAAAATGGAACTGAATAGGCAATAGCATCTGCTACAAAAATGAATAGTTCTGTTTTCATAAATTTTAAATTTAAAATATCTATGAAACACTCTTGTGGAAAGGGCAAAAGGCACCTGAAAATGTCAATCTGAAGCTCGAAGAAGGGTTTCAGTTGAGGACAAAAATATATAAAGATCTTTTTTTTTTTTTTTACATAACTGGGGATTGAACTCAGGCCCTTGCACTTGCCAGGGAAGTGCTTATTCCACTGAGCCATCTCCCCGGGCCTGAATATATACTATTTTTTTTTTTCTTTTGGCAGAACTGGGGATTGAACTCAGGCCCTTGTGCTTGCCAGGGAAGCACTTATTCCACTGAGCCATCTCTCCAGGACTTAGGACAAAAATATAGAAGTAAACAGAATCAACTGTTTATTTATGGGATTCTATTAGATCGATCAGGAGAAGACAGAAAGGACCTTAAATTGATCATCTTTAAAGCACAGATAGTGAGACCACCTGGGGCCTCAGGACCCTGAATCGACCCAGAGCACAAGCCCAACGTGTGAGTGAGACCACCTGGGGCCGCCAGATCCTGAAGCGACCCAAAGTGCAGGCCCAGCGTGGAACCCTTCAGCAGAACGCCCTGCAAAGAGGCTAGAGGCGAAACCCACCCAGCTGATTCAGGAGCAGAACATCTTGCCAGAGTGACACAAGGGTTCACCTGCAAGGCTGCAGCAGGAAGAAGTGGAGCCCAGCAGCCAGACCCAAGCCACACCCACCTGGAGGAGTCTGAACTTCATAGATCCAGACCTCGTGCTAAGGTAATAACTTTATCTAAGCTCTACACCAAAGGTCAAAAGTCAGTGGTATACAGAATGACAAAGAGAAGGAACAAAAAGCAGTCTCAGGCCCCAGTTGACCCAGGACAAATGCAGAAGACGCTAGCATAGAGGAAATTGGAAATCATACACCTGAAATCTCTGAAATAATATTGTTGGAAATAAAGACACAACTTCAGAAAGATATAGAAGAGAGCAGATCAGAAATAATGTAGCAATAACTATAAAGAAGTACTAAGTGCTTCTAAAGAATGCACTGACAAAAAAGATAGAGCAGAATATAGAAATGATAGAATCCCTGAATAAGCAATATAGGAAAGAAATAGAATGTGTGGAACAGATCCAAAGTGATATACAGGAAATTAAAACCTCAATCACAAACTGGCAAATCCGTTTGAGTGAAAGTGAAAATAAACTCTCTGACCTTAAAGATGCCATTGCAGCTAGTGAAAAAGTAAGCAAAGATCTCTTAAAAACAACTAGGAAGCAGGAAAAAATAATTCAACACCTGCAAGATGATGCAAAGTTGAACAATGTGAGACTAATAGGTATCAATGAGAAGGAAGGAGTCAGTACAAAGGATATAAAAAGAATATGGATGGAAGTAATAGCAGAAAACTTCCCAAATATGGGGCAACAATCTGACATTCAGGGAACCAGAGCATACAGAACTCCAAACAACATCAACTCAATTAAAACCACTCCCAGACGTATAATAATCAAGATCCCAGAAATTCAGCACAGGAACAGTATACTAAAAGCCGCTAAAGAAAAGAAACAGATCACATTTAAAGGAAAACCCAGCAGAATAATGGCAGATCTCTCTTCACAAACCATCAAGGCAAGAGCATGGAGCAAAATACATCAAGTCTTGCAAGAAAACAAATTCCAACCCAGACTGATATACCCTGAAACTCTGTTTCAAGTATAATGGAGAAGTAAAATACTTCCATGACAAAGAGCAACTAAAGAATTTCATGACGACAAGGCCAAGCCTACACAGACTACTAAGTGATGCTCTAGAGAGGGAGCAAAATGATCACAACCCCATGAACGAGAATAGAAAGAGCCCACCAAAGAGAGCAAACAAACACAGGAGAATAAGAGGCATACAATAGTAGTCTTTCAGTTATTCTTTTGTATACAGCAGCAGAATATTTCCATCACATACTCTACAAATGGACTTCTCTTGCATCCTGTGGGTCAAGATTCCATATGGGACGATGGAGTAGATTTCAAGGAAATAGTTGTAGCTCAGTCCCACAAGTGACACCTGGCCACCAGTAAGAGTCATGGTCATTATCCATGTCCACAACACACTAGAACTTTGTGCAGTATCCTACCCCCAAACTGTTAGAAGTGATGGTCATTTATTTGTCATTCCAGTATTTATTTTATGATTTATTCTTAGTACTTCTTTACTGTTATGAAAACTTTTTCTTAGTTCAATTGTCTTGAAACATTTAATTTTAAATTAATTAGTATTTAATTTTCTGAATATTGCTTAATCTTAATTTTTGTTTTAAGATTTATATATATATCTTTGAATAACAATTTATCTAAATGACATTGCATGATATCTTCTCCTAGTATTAGAAACTTGAAAAAGTATATTTCTATTTTCTGTTGACGTTATACTACTTCTTTCTTGTCCTTTATACACACACACACACACATATGATAAAAAAATATGTGTATGACCTGACATAAGGTTGGTACTGTTTCATAGAAATCTTCAATGACCTTTTAAATAAGGGTTCATCTAATATATTTTATATAGTCCTGCATAACTATCACTTTGAGAGCTCTTTATTGTTCATCCAGGAGCATACTGCAACTTCTCATGCCTTTTGTTATTTTCTATATGCTACGTCTGGAGGTATTAAAATATTTAAAGTTTGTATAAATGAAAATATTTTACTTTTAATTTTCAAAGGTATGTTTGCTAAGTATAAAATTCAAAGAGGATAGACTTTTTTTCTTTCAGTCCTTTAATTAGTCTAGTTTCTTATACACTTGGTCCTTTTTTCTTTCTTTCTTTCTAATGTGGAATAAGATGCTATTTAACTTTGTTCTTCCATAGCTAATATTTTTTATGTATATACATTAACCATTTTTTCTTTATAATAAATTTTGGACGATTTCATTTTTGTGTATCTTGGTATGATTTTATTTAAATTTCTTGTGCATTTCATTTTTCTTGGAAATGTGGTATAAGTTGAACTAAACTCAGAAATTTTAAATCTTTAAATATTTATTACCTACTCCTTTCTACTTTGAGAATTCTAATTATATGAATATAAAAAAAGAAAGAAAGGAGCAGTTAATGCTTACAATTTTTGTTTTTACTCTGATTATTTTCCTCTCTCGAATTTCTTATAACTTCTTAGTTATTGTTTTTTTAAAAAACAAAACTTACGCATGTATATCTGATAATCTGAAAAACTAATTTGCACATAGCATCATGTAATACAGCAACCATTGTTGGATTCCTATTACTTTGTTTAGTGCAATCTTGTACCGTGTATAATGCTGTTTTCTTCTATCACTATTTTGCATTCTTCAAAAATAATACTAAAAAGTACAAACAAAAAAAGGAAACAAAAAATAATTAAAAACTAAGGTTTTGTTTATTCTCACATAAAAAAAAAGCACAGATAGCAATATTATTGGACAATTCCACAACTCAATGGAGAAAATGAGCATTGGTACATAAAGAACAGTCAGTACCTGTTTATAATGTGCAAATTTCTCTCTTTAAAGACCAAAGTTGAGGGCCAGGGAAAAAGCGCAGTTGAATAAGTGCTTGCCTGGCAAGCACAAGGGCCTAAGTTCAATCTCCAGTAGCAGACACAAAAAAGAAAGTAAGAAAAAGTTTTAAAAAAAATAAAGACCAAAAAAAAATAAATAAATAAATAAAGACCAAAGTTGAGTAATAGTAACACCCCAATTGAAAAGATATTTTCTCAGACAAATCTTCTATCACACTTCACAGACGTTTGTGTACTGTACAAACGTTTATGTTCTTTTTTTGCTTTTACTCTGGTATGTTGTTAAGATCTGGAATACATAATAAATTAAAAAATCTGTGTATAATTGCTAATGTAAATGCATAACCAATTTTCAGATACTGTCAACTGTGCATAGTATCAAAATACACCTCCCCATTAACTTTATTTAATGAATCGAACATTTCGTCACCATCCTAAGATCTCTGAGTCTTCCTTTGTGTCACCAGCAGTGAGAACATTAGTTGGTGTGACATCTTACCTTTCATGTCACTGAATACAGTATCCAAACCAATACTAAAGAGAGGTTTATTTTGGTTCTTGCTTTTAATCCATGGCTGGTTGACTAGAAGGCAGAAACAGGAGGAAAGAGGAGCACAGCAGAGGAAAAGGTGCCCAGCCATGACAGCCAGGAAGCAGACAGCTGGAAGGAGGAAACACACCTGCCCAAGTCACATCCCCAGGACCTATCTCTGTACCTGCCCTGCCGTCCTCTTTTTAAAATTATTTATTTTTGTATTTGGTACAGGGTCTCACGACACAGCTGGGACTCATAGTGATCCTCCTGTCTCGGCCTCCCCAGTGCTGGGATCGCAGGGGTGTGCCACTAGGCCCCATTTCAGTGGCTGGCATGGTGCATCCAGGATTCCAGGGCTGGCACAGCATGTGGTGCCAGGGATCGAACCCAGATCATTGTGCCTGCCAGGCAAGCACTGAAGCAGCTGAGCTACCTCCCAGCCCAAGCCCTACCTGCTAACATCACTCTGCTTATGCGCACATCATGGTAGATTAATCCACCACTGAACTTAGTATCACCATAAAACAACCACTTCCTGAGAACCAACCTCTGGATGGGGCAGCAGAGACTCCATCTCTTTTTAACTGCATTTTGAGGAAAGGTCTCTTGGATTCACCTGAACTGTGGATGGGTTCACTCCCTCACCCCCTCCCATGTAGCTAACCATAAACCCACTTAGAGAACAGCAAATAGTTCAAGAACTTGGGAAGTAGGGTCAACATTAAACCACAATGCCCCCCAACAAGCAGTTGAACAAGAGTGTCTAGGAAATGTAAACCTTGTGGCAATTGTGTGACATTTGTGTAAAATTCCTGAAAATGAGGCAGTGAAGTAGTGCAGTGACTGTGGACATCTGAAAAGTATGTCACCTGGAGGTAAAGTCCAAATGGGGGCTGATATTTTTATGAAGCCCTTACTTGAGGGACCAGGATGTTGATTGATGGTCTCAAGTTCACATTAAAAGTTTTTGTTCCTACACCTTGTGCTCTCTGTCTCTCTCTCTCTCTCTCTTTCTCTCTCTCTCTCTCTCTCTCTCTCTCTCCTCCTCCTCCCCCCGACCCCTCGTGCTTATCCTGTTGTCATCTGCTGTAACACTCCGAGTACATGGAACTTCTGAGGGACAGTCTACATCAAAACCACAGCATATGACATGACTATAAAGGCATGACAGATGGTCAAGGAAAAAGCTGTCTGTCAAAAAACAAAAGCAAGGGCCAGCCAAATAGCTCAGGCACAGGGACAGGGGTTTGATCCCTTTGCCTGCCATGCTGGCCCCACCCTCGGGGAGTGCTGAGATGGCAATTGAACTGGGCATGGTGGCACCTGCTTATAATAATCCCAGCTCTTGGGAGGCTGTAAACAGGCAGATCACCACGAGTCCAATCTAGTAGTGAGACCCTGAACACCCTGTAGACCCTCCCCTAAAAATACAAAAAAAAAAAAAAAGCAAGTTAGAAACATCAATAAGCAGTTGATGAATTAACACGTACAAATAATTCCTAACAGGATCTCATTCTACTTCATAATTTAAAGATTTTTCTAACAAAGCGATTTCTGGTGATTGTTGCACTAAAGTTCATGAACCGTTCACTAATAACTAACACAGTGAAGGAAGAATCTTTTGTACTTGCCTGTCATAATTTTAGATCATCCCTTTTTTCCTAAAACACTATTTACTGTAACAAGTTCTGATCTTGATTTATCTTCTTCTCTGGTAGACCACTAAACAACATGAACCATTTATTAAATATTAACAATCAGTGATCAGTTTAGTTCATCTGATTCAACTCAAGTCAGACCAATTCCATAGAGACAGATAAAGTTGAACTTCTATATCTTTAATTTAAAGACTAGACCTTGAACCTTTTATGTAGCCACTGACTTGCAGCTATGTTCAACGGCCATGCCTGAAACTGCATGTATATACAGCGTGACCTAATGCTATAGATTTTTCTCTATACATCAGACTGCTCCTCAGGAGTGGCTCTCTTGAGGGCCAGCCAGAAAGCTTCGTGGACAAAAGAGCCTGCTTAGGCAGAGCACAGGGGCAGGGTTTGATCCCTGGCATGCCTTGTCAGCCCCACCCCCGGGATGCGCTGAGACAGCAGTTGAGACTGGGCGTGGTAAAAAAAAAAACAAAACCAAAGCATATGTGTTAACTCTTGGCTGGGGAGATGGCTCAGTGGAATAAGTGCTTTGCTGGCAAGCAAAAGGGTCTGAGTTCAATCCCCGGTTCTGCAAAAAAAAAAAAAAAAAACCAAAGAGACTGGGCGTGGTGGCGCATGCCTGTAATCCCAGCGCTTGGGAGGCTGAAAACAGGAAAATCACTATGAGTTTGATCTACATAGTGAGACCCTGTACCCCTTGTACTAAATACATAAAAAGAAAAGGAGTGGCTCTCTTTAATTAAGGTGGGATCTAAAACTCGAGTCTAAGCATTTTTTAGATAATTTATTAACCCTGATGGTCTTGTCAAACTAAAGGATATCGTTTCTGGTAACTTTTTCTTTGTGGTCAGAAGTTTTCTTTGCTAGCCAAAATACAGTGACGGGGACTGGGGAGATGGCTCAGTAGAATATGCGCTTCCCTTGAGGATTGGACGATGAGGAGAGGGCAAGGAGAAACGCTGAGAAACGTGACAGAGGCAAGACCATTCACTTATACACACTAGATGGGTAAGACAATGATCCTGAGAAACATCAGAGTTTTGAAACTAGTGCTTAAGTGGTAGGATTCTCACTCCAACTAATTATATATGTTGATACCTGTGAACCAAGCAAACTGCACTGAATTTAGCAAAGCGTAATAGAAGGGCCACACTCCAAATGCCTGCCATTCTGGTCTTCTAAATATGTGCTTCTTGTCATGACTTACTATACTGCCCTTTTATAAAGGGTAGTAAGTGAAAAATAAGACAAAAAGTGTCACAAGACAGTCATGCTACAATGCTGCTATGCTGTATATGGATGGATTTCTAAATATCTATGTAAATATATGTGTGTTTATTCCTATTTTTTAAAATCTTTTTCTTCTTCATATTCTGAATGGACTTAGAGTTTAGTATCTCAATACTTGACGGAAAATACATGTTCCATGTTATGCCTATGATGTCTGATATTTAGACTAATAGTGTGGATAAATTGAACTGCATATGTTGCAGAGTAATAATAAACTTCTCTTCTGGAGGGTTAACAACCTAAGTTTGCAGATCAAAAATTCTAGAAAAAGAAAGGCTGCAAGGTCAGCCAACATTTTGGCCCTAGCCTTTCAAGGTCAGTGAAGACTCATTTGTAATGTAGCATCATGTAACTCAGTAGTGCCCCAAATTTTCTGATCAAGAGATTATGGAGCTACAGAGGAATGTGATCGATGATGTACAGTGTGCCTAAGAAGAGTCACATGGAGAGAAAACTTTCTCTCAGGCTTCCACAGAGAGCAAATTGGTCAAGCAATGGCCGTGACTCATCCACATGGCTGCCACTGACAAGGGATCTACAAAGTGCGGTACAGGGTTACAGGATAAACCCTGAGGGTACCTGACTGATCTTAGATACAAAAGTTACATTTTTTGTTATATAAGTCTTGCTTTAACTTGGTCTTAACCATCCAGCAGAAAAGTATAAAAATGGAGGTATATAAAGTAAAGTCATATTAATATAATGAGCTGTGAATGGCTCAAGTGAACAACTTCTGTGGATAACCTGCTTTCTATTGTGGACTGCTGATCTGTGTTGGACTGTTTTATTTAATATATATATATATATATATAT
>PVKA01006007.1:38914-53456 GCA_004027165.1 Ctenomys sociabilis | reverse complement strand
ATTCAACACCTGCAAGATGATGCAAAGATGAACAATGTGAGACTAATAGGCATCAATGAGAAAGGAGTCAATACAAATAATATAAAAAGAATATGGATGGGGGCTGAGGAGATGGCTCAGTGGAATAAGCGCTTCCCTGGCAAGCAGAAGGGCCTGAGTTCAATCCCTGGTTCTGCAAAAAAAAAAAGAAAAAGAATATGGATGGATGTAATAGCCGAAAACTTCCAAATATGGGGAAACAATCTGACATACAGTAACCAAAGCATATAGAACTCCAAGTGACATAAACCCAATTAAAAACACATGCAGACATGATAATCAAGATCCTAGATATTCAGCACAGGAACAATATACTAAAAGCCACTAAAGAAAAGAAATTAATGGAAAACCCATCAGAATAAAAGCATTCTCTTCACAAACCAGGAAGTCAAGAAGAGCATAGAGCAAAGTACTACAAGTCTTGTGAGAAAACAAATTCCAACCCAAACTGATACACTTACAAAACTCTCTTTCAAGTATAATGGAGAACTGAAATACTTCCATGACAAAGAACAACTAAAGAATTTCGTGATGACAAAGCCAAGCCTGCACAGACTACTAAATGATGTTCTAGAGAAGGAGCAAAATGATCACAACTCCATGAACGAGAATGGAAAGAACCCACCAAATAGGGCAAATAATTAAACACAGGAGAATAAGAGATATACAAAAGCAGTCTTTCAGTTATTCTTTTGTATGAAGCAGCAAAATATTTCTATCACATACTCTACAAATGGACTTCTCTTGCACCCTATGGGTCATGATTCTATCTAGGACATCAAGGAAATAGCTGTAGCCCAGTCCCACAGGTGACACCTGGCCACCAGTAAGCATTATGGACACTGTCCACGTCCACCACATACTAGAACTTTGTGTGATATCCTATCCCCAAGCTGTTAGAAATGCTGGTCATTTATTTGCCATTCCAGTATTTATCTTGTTTTATTCTTAGTAATTCTTTACTATCATGAAAACTTTTTCTTAGTTAAATTTTTTTGAAACATTTAATTTTTAATTAATTAATATTTAATTTTCTGCAAATTGCTTAATCTTAATTTTTGTTTTAAGATTTATACTGTATCTTGACTTACAATCTACTTAAAAGACATGTTATGATATTTTTCTAGTATTAGAAACTTTAAAAAAAAGTATATGCCCATTTTCCATTGATTTCATATTACTTTTTCCTTATCTTTTATACACGCATTTACATCCACACCCACACACACCCACATATATACATGAAAAAAATATATGTATAACCACACGCAAGGTTGATACTGTTTCATAGAAATCTTTAATGACCTTTTAAATGGGTTCATCTGATATATTTTACATAGTCCTCATAACTATCACTGTTATTTCCTATATGTTATGTCTAGAGGTATCAGAATATTTTGAGTTTGTATAACTGGAAAATATTTTACTTTTAGTTTTCAAAGGTGTGTTTGCTAAGTATAAAATTCAAAGAGGACAGATTTTTTTTTTCAGTCCTTTAATTAGTCTAGTTTCTTACACATTTGGTCTTTCTTTTTTTTTTCTTTCTAATGTGGAATAAGATGCTATTTAATTTTGTTCTTCCATAGCTAATATTTTTATTTACATGCTTTAATGATTATTTTTCTTACAATAAGTTTTGGACAATTTAATTTGTGTGTATCTTGGCATGACTTTATTCAAATTGCTTGCGCAAAAGGTTCATTTTTCTTGGTAATGTGGTGTTACAAGTTCAACTAAATTCAGAAATTTTAAATCTTTAAATATTCATTTTCTAAGCCGGGCGTGGTGGCGCAGGCCTGTAATCCCAGCACTTGGGAGGCTGAGGCAGGAGGATTGTTGTGAGTTCGAGACCAGCCTGAGCTACAAAGTGTGCTTAAGGCCAGCCTGAACTGCATAGTGAGACCCTGTCTCAAAAAAAAAAAAAAAAAAAAATTCATTTTCTACCCTTTTCTATTTTGAGAATTATAATTACATGAATATAAGCTTCTTGATTTTGACACACAGTGCACTATTATATGACTGATCTGTAAATTCTTTCTTCTTCATTTTTATTTTTTATTTTCATTTTATTTTATTTTTTGGTGGAACTGAGGATTGAATTCAGGCCTTTGTGCTTGCCAGGGAAGAGCTTATTCCACTGAGCCATCTCCTTGGCCCTTTATTTTTATTTTGGACAATTTCTGTTATATTCATTTAAGTTTGCAAATAATTTAATTATATTGTGCAATCTATTATTAATCTCATGCTATGTATATTCATTTCAGAAACATTTCTCTGTCCACATCTTATATCTTTCACATTTCAATGTTTCTCTACAATTCTAATATGATATATAATTATTGATTTTTCAATAAAGTTAATTAAAAACTAATTCAACAACAACAGCAAAAAAAAATTCATTTGCTAAAAATTGCTATCTAAGAACTGGGAGATAGTTCAGGGTCTAAGTGCCTGGCTGACAAGCACAAAGACCCAGGTTCCATTCCCGTCTGGCCCAGAAACTTTAGTTTTCTTGTTTCTAAAGCTTTCTTTCTTTTTTTTTTTGGGAGAGGGAGCATAGGGGGAATCAGGGATTGAACTCAGGCCTTGCACTTGCCAGGGAAGCGCTTATTCTACTGAGTCATCTCCCCAGCCCCTCTAAAGCTTTCAACACACCAGTCCATTCCTTATGCCACTGCCACATTAATCATATAGCAGAACTCCCACGATGATATTTGTCATTTTCAAAGTCTTCCATGACTCCTCTCTGCGGCTGACTTGCATAGAAACTCTGCTGTTTTTTAACCCTGGTTAACCTGACCTCATTACATATTTCTAAGCTCAGCCTCCACTTTCTTACCCATACCTTATGATCCAGTCAAGATTATAGTCATTCTTTTCCAAAGCATGACCCATAATTTCTCAATCCTGCGTCATCGCCTGGTGATGAAAATACACAGCTAGCACAAGGACCTCAAGTCTCCCCTCCCCTGCCCGAGGCTGACGCTGCCAATTAATCATCTCGCATGAGCTGGGATACCATGTCTCAATATAACACTATAGTCAATCACTTCCAATTAAATCAAAGTCATACTTGAGGTGAAACCAACCTGCCAACCCTGTTAAGAGTTCTTTCACCTAGTTGGCTGGCTGCCTAGCACCTCTGCTGGAATTGGTGCCCCTCAAGCGAAATTCTCTTCCAGTGCCCCCTCTTTAGGAAGACTTTCCTATTGTACCCTGAGCTTCCAGTTCACTGGAAGCACATTCCATGGCTCCTGTGTGAGTAGTTACAACTGCCTGTTGACCTTTCTTCCTAACTCATGTGGGTTTTTTTTTAACTTTTCCTTTTATTAGCACATGATTGTAGCTGGCACACGCATGTAACACATCTTAATAATTCCTTGTATATTCCCTTCCCCCTAGGTTGGGATAACCCAAGGTAAATAACAGACTCTTTTTTTTTTTTTTTTTTTTTATGAGCAGAATATATTTATTGAGGGAAAGAAAGCTCTTGTCAAAGAGAGAGGGACAGAAGGGGGGGGCCCGAGTGGGTAGTTCCCCAGGATGCTGTCTCTTCCAGGAACTTTTATACTGTAAAACCATGTGGGGGGGCTAAGGTGGAGAGAATGGGAACTCGCTTCGGTAGATGTGGGGTGGGACAAAACTATGGTCAGCCGATGGGATTACAAGCACCGTTGCTCAGGTAACGTTGATTACGCCCAGGACCAACTGGGGAAGTGAGTCACGGAGTAAGAGGGCATGAATACGGGACAGGGTCTCTTCCTGCGGGGGGTTGGGTTAGTGACTCACTTGGGCTCTTTCAAGGTGATTGATATCTATTTAGAATATCAATCCCAAAATAACAGGCCTTGAAGAGTGTGCCAAACCGAAATGACACAAGCAGTCTCTGTTCAGCTGAGCCCAGACATACAGTACTCACGTGATTGGAGGAATTATTACAAATGCGTATCCATCGCCGAGCCAGTAATGACCGAGCAAATCCAGGGAGCGAGAAACATGAATAAATAGCCTGCTGACCGCCCATCAAAAGCTCCTGCTTTGAGTCTTGTAGAAGACTGATATAAGGAATATAAGTTGTCCAAATAGACAACTTCAGTTCCTGAACCCACTGAGAAATAAAAGATGGCAGTGATTCACCTCTGAATCTGATCCTTTTTTTTTTTTTTTTGCGGAACCAACGATTGAACTCAGGCCCCTTTGCTTGCCAGGCCACCTCTGAATCTGAAAGTGATGGGGGAAGGCTTTGGCCAGAGGAATAAGGAAGCCAGGCTGATGAGCCCCAGTTTGCCAGCCAGGAGGACCATAATGCTGGTGGCGAACCTGCCGTGCAGGACAGTCTTGCATCAGTCCTGAGGTGGGACATCAGACGCGCCTCTCAGGTCCCTGGGATGCGCACACAAGTCGTGGGCCGTCCCAATCCCCTCCCAACACAGCCAGCTTCAGGAGTGGAAGCACCAGATGCAGAAGGCGGTGACCGGTGGACATGGTGCCACCCCAGATTGCTATTTGTACGCAAGAAAGTTCACAAATGAAATGGTAATTTATTCGTCTGTGGAAATTCCAAGAAGAGCCTACCATCAACTGAAGACAGAGACCTGATGTTGAGATTACGCTTGGCTGAAATGCAGTTCAACAAAGAATACTAGAAGAGACTCCAAAAACAACAACAAACAGCCATTGAGCATATGTAAAAATGCTAATTAAAAGAAGAGCCTGCTTTAAACCCTTGAAAAAAAATCTTGCTACCTACTGGCCAGGTGTGAGGTGAAATCTGTTATCCAGAATTCTGGGAGGCTGAGGCAGAAAAATCACAAGTTCCAACTCAACCCAGACTGGGCAACTTAGTGCTTTAGTGGGACCGTGTCTACAAATAAAAAATAAAAAGAGTTGGAGATGTAGCTCAGTTTGAAGAGCATGAGTTCAAACCTTACTATAATAAAAAAGAAAAATAAAAGATTTTATTTATTTAGTGTTTTGAGAGTTGGGGGGATAGCTCAGTGACATAAGCACCCACCTGGCAAGTGCAAGGTCCTGAGTTAAATCCCCAGTACCAATAAATGAATGAATGAATGAATGAATGAATGAATGAATGAATGAATGAATAAATAAATAAATAAAAAGACTTATTTAGTTTTTGGTACTGTAAATAGAACTCAACCTTGCACTTGCCAGGCAGGTGCTGTGCCACTGAGCCGTCTCCCCAGCCCCCCCAAGAAAGATTTTAATACCTGAAATTCACATGGGCAATAATGCTCTTCCTTGTCATTTTCTGTTTTACATAAAAACAGTTTCTGAGAGTTGGTTTGGCAACACTTATAATCCATACATTTATGTCTGGGAAAAAAGCCTGGAGTCATGGGCTCCAGGGTTACACATGGAGAGAGAATTGTTCTCTTTCTTTTCTTACCCCATGTTTCTATGTGAAACAAGTAAGTATTGCTTTTATAATAGAAAAATCTTAAAAATATTAACTACTTCAAAAAGTCATGGAGGAGGGCTTGGGAGATAGCTCAGTAGAATAATCACTTGCCTGGCAAGTGCAGGGGCCTGAGTTCAATCCCCAGTACTCCAAAAAAAAAAAAAAAAAAAGTGATAGGGGTAGGCTGGGTGTGGTGGCATTCACCTGTAATCCCAGCCCTTGGGAGGCTGAAAACAGGAGGATCTCTAAGAGTCTGACCTGTGTAGTGAGACCCTGTAGACCCTCTATTAAAATACATTTAAAAAATTAAATAAATAAACAAAAAATTTTAAAAAGTTATGTAAAGGATTTTGTAAAGGGAAAGCCAGTTCATTTTCTTAAGGGTAACTTGTCAATCTCCTTAATTTTTTATAGGGTAGACCTTTTTTTTTTTTTTTTACCACATTGGTGATCTAGAAAATGATACAGAGGAAGAAAAATATAGAGATGACTGAGGAAGATATCAGGTCTGCAATTAGAGAATGGCACAGGAGAAAGTATCTTCATAAATCAACCACGTGGTGTGAATCGTTAGTTTATAGCTGTGGGTGAATCATTGCTATGAGATTTAAGAGTAGAGTCAGTGCTTACAGAATTGCTGAGTGGCTCTAGTGTGTTCACGCCAGTAGTGAGCTGAGAGTGCTCTTCCCACCCCAGCCATCCCAGCACTGAGTGTGGCATTTCATTGTACAGGCATCTGAGCTCAGCTCCTGAGACTAGCTTGCTGAGTGAATTGGTCACTAAATGAGGAATAGTGTGTAGTGTGTACATGACAACATTCAGAACAAAGAAATGGTCAGAGGAAATTCCAAGTGGATTGCTTTTGTTTGCATAACTCTTACATGCAGTACTGTTATGTATAAAAGAGCTAAAACTACAGTCCTGTACTGTACAATACTATCAGCAAAAATCACAGTACTGTATAAACAAAGTGTATTGTACAAAAAGACAATAAGGCTCTACAAATAAGATGCACAGAACTGTACAGAAGAAGGAGGAGGAGGAGAAGCAGAATGAAGAGGAGGAGGAAGAGGAGGAGGAGAAAAAGAAAAAGAAAAAGCACTGGGCATAATGGCACATACCTGTAAACCCAACACTTGGGAGGCTGAGGCAGATGGATGGTTTGGAGTTCAAGACCAGCATGGGCTACAAAGTGACCTGAAGGCCAGCCCGAACTGCAGAGCAAGACCCTGTCTCAAAAAGACACACACACAAAAAAGATGAGTTTTAAATCCAAGAGCAGATTATAAGTCTGAATAGCCATGAAAGAAGTGGGTTGCTAAATGAGAAATATCTGTGTTGATAATAACCAGAGTTGAGACATCTATTCCCCTGATGAACATAGCCACACAAAGGAAGAGTATTCAGCCAGAAGAAGGCGTGAGTATTTGTGCATGCTGCAATCCAGGCGAAACTTGCAAATGATGCTAAAGGAAAGAAGCAGTTAACAAAAGATCACACACTGTATGATTGCATTTATTTGAAATGTCCAAAAAAGGCAAATCCGTATAGACAGAAGGTAGGTTAGTGGTTGCCAGGGAAGAGAGAGAATTATCTTTTTAGGGCAGTGGACATGTTCGACAGAATGGTGATGGCTACGTGACATTGTAAACAGAATTAAAGCCCTTGAATTGTACACTTAAGCAGCATTGAAGTGGAGGATTTTGTGCCACGTGATTTTTATCTTGATTTGTTTAAGTTATTCTAAGGCTGAGTGTTGGATCCTCCAGCTGCAACCTGCAGACAGCCTCTGTTGACTCTCCCACCTCTGCTTACGCCAGCTGACCTAGTAAATCCACTTGCATAATTTAAGAAGTAATTATATTGCCACTCATCTTTATATTTCATAATGTGCCTAAAGAGATATCAGGAAGTTGAATATTCTTAAAGGGAAAATATTTAATATGGTTCTAAATACACAGGTGAAATGACTCAACTAACCTCTTTAAACTACAGGTTGCTATTTGTGTTCAAGACAAATCAGAGATGAAATGACAATTTATTCTCCTACAGAAAGTCAATGAATAGAATATACCCAAAGAAAAAAGTCCAAACAATTTTGGAATTATACTAGGTTAAAATGCATTTCAGCAAAGAATAGCAACAGAAAACTGAAAAAAGAACTATGAGTAGCCATTGATTAGTTGTAAAAAAAGAGAGAGAGAGAGAGAGAGAGAGAGAATTAAAATAAAAGGTTGGGGCTGGAGAGATAGCTCAGTAGAATAAGTGCTTGCCTGGCAAGCGCAAAGGCCTGAGTTCAATCCCCAGTTCTCCCCCCCCTCCAAAAGAAGCTAAAATAAAAGGTTACTTTTTAAAAATTATTTATTTATTTGATACAGGGTTTCACTACACAGTTCAGACTCATAATGATCTTCCTGTCTCAGCCTCCCAAGCTCTGGGATTACAGGTATTCATAGACAACGAGGATCAAATTCTGGTCCTTGTATTTGCCAGGCAGGTACTTAGACTGCTGAGCTATCTTCCCAACCTCCCGAAGGCTACTTGTAAACCATTTTATTCTTGTAATATCTGCTCACGAGGCAGGGTCCTGCACACTGGTACACCCAGTAGCACTCTTGAGAGTCTGAGGCAGACAAAACACAACTCCCAGTCCAGACTTAGAGAGATACTGTCTGTAAATAAAAAGTGAACAGCTGGCCATGGTGGCACACACCCATAATCCCAGCACTTTCAGAGGCTGAGGCAGGAGGATTGCTGTGAATTTGAGGCCAGCCTGGGCTACAAAGTGAGTTTTAGGCCAGCTTGAACTGCATAGAGAGACCCTGCCTTAAAAAGAAAAAAGTGAAAAGGGCTTGGAGGTAGCTCAGTTCAGAGGCCCTGAATTCAATGCCCACTACCAAAAAAAAAATAAATAAATAAAATGTAGTATCTGCTATTTACGTGGGAAATGATAGTGTTTCCCATTGTATGGAGGGGTGTATACGTATGTATAATGCATACTCTTATTTTTCACTGAAAAAAAGGGCCTGGAGTGCTGTACCCCACATGATTCACTTGGAGAGGAATTTAGATGTCCTACTCCTTTTCTTCTTATCCCCTAATGTTTCCACAAGAAGCAATAAGTACTGCTTTTATAACAGAAAATCAGAAAAGTATTTATTGACTTCATGAAAAGTCACAGAGGTGAAGAAAAAAGCCAGTTCATTTTGTAGAGGGTGGCTTGTCCTTTTTTTTTTAAGTTATATAAACCAAACTTTTTTGAGCCTGTTAGTGACAAATCTAGAAATTGATGAACAAGTAAACTATCGGAATCAATGAAGGAGACCTCAGAGCTGCAATTAGAGAGTGACTGACGGGCCGGCCAAATAGCTCAGCACATCAAAGTGCCTGCTTAGGCAGACGCAGGGGCTAGGGGCTCTATCCATGGCATGCCATGCCAGCCTTGCCCCTGGGAGTGCTGAGCCTGCAATTGAGACTGGGTGTGGTGGTGCACCCCTGTAATCCCAGCACTTGGGAGGCTGTAAACAAGCAGATCACTATGAGTCCGATCTGTGTAGTGAGACCCTGTACACCCTGTACTAAAAAAAAAAAGAAAAGAAAAAGAAAATAGGCCCCATGATGGGAAGAGTCAGGGGCACAGATGTGGATGAGGGATAAGAAGAGAATCTGTACCCCCAGAACTGCTAAGTGGTTAGCAGGTTACTCCAGGTATGGCCATACCCTGCCCATCACCAAATGGGTCATCTTATTAATTTCTTTTTCAGTTAGAAGAAATAAATTGTTTATCTTCTTACTTGTTTGAGATCTATTCGAGAGCATGATCGATGCAGTTAGTAATAGTGTTTTGTGCATTTCAAAATCATTAAGAGTAAATTTCAAATGTTCTCACCATAACAATGATAAGTATTTGAGATGATGGATATGTCAATTTGATTGGATTACCACATATTGTACTCATAAGCCGTAACATCCCTCGGTATGCCTTAAATATAGAAAACCACCAATTGTCAATTTACAATTTAAAATATAAATAAAATCTGAAAGGCACAATAGATCTAGTAAAACAGAAAGGAATTAAGAAATAAACAATGGGATGAGGGAAAGGAGAAAAGATAGGGGAAAAATGGAAGTGGGAAAAGTCATGTAAGTGTATATACAGGACAGCTAAGATGACTGTATTACTGATTTCCATCAGTTTTTCTTTCCATCAGTTTTTTTTTTTTTTAAATGTATTTAGTATAGAGTCTACAGGGTCTCAGTACACAGATCAGACTCATAGTGATCCTCTTGCTTTTAGCCTCCCAATTGCTGGGTTACAGGTGTGGGCCACCATGCCCAGACTCAATTGCCATCTTAACGTGCCTCAGGGGTGAGGCCAGCACAGCACACCAAGGATTGAACCCTGGCCCCTTCGTCTGCCTAAGCAGGTGCTTTAATCTGCTGAGCTATGTAGCCAGCCCTCCATCAGTTTTTTGAAAGTAGCAGTTAATATTTAAAATTTTGCTTTGATGAACTCTCTATGCTAATGTCTGTAATTTGAGCAACTACGTTGAGGACAGAAATGTGCAATGTAAAAACTATGGCTGAATACCTCTCATCTTGTTCTTTTAGATGGGCACCATTTCTAAGGTCTTGTCAATTATCATACTCTCCTTAAAATAAATTAAAAAGTAAAAAGAACAAGAAAAAATTAAGCTTTATTGGAAGGAAGAGTCAATGTTTAATTGATTAATCTTACATCCTATATCTAGTAATCTGAGCAACAAATTTGATGTTAACAATATGTAACATAACAACCATTGTTATTTTTCTATTGTTGTTTTGAAATTCTGTACCATTTGTATGGTTATATGGTTTTTTTTTTTTTCTGAGTTCTTGTTGTGTGTTTTTCCTGTTCAAAATTTTTTAAAAATGAGAAGAGATAGAAGACATTTGGAAGACTGTAGAATAAGGAAGAAAGAATAAATTATTGCCAGCCAGATAGCTCAGTGGATTAAAGTGCCTGCTTAGGCAGACGCAGAGAGCAAGGTTTGATCCCTGGCATGCCGCACTGTGCAGGCTACACCCCTGGGTTGTGCCGAGACAGTAACTGAGACTGGGCTTGGTAGCGTGCCTGCCATCCCAGTGCTTGGGAGGCTGAAAACAGGAGGATCACTGTGCAGTGAGAACCTGTGCACTCGGTACTAAATACATAAAAAAAAGAATAAACTAAAGCCAATTTTCACTGGAGAAGCTTTGGACGGGAAAAAGCCAAGTCTAGATGACAAGGGGTGAGTGTAATCAAATCAGCTTTAAGAATATAAGTAAATTCATTATTTTTTTTTAAATCTTCACTGATCTAACTAGAATATTTTTTTTTTTTTTTTTTTTTTTTTTTTTTTGTGGTACTGGGACTCAAACTCTGGACCTTGCACTTGCCAGGGAGGTGCATATGCCACTGAGCTATATCCCCAGACCCTAGAATGTAATGAATGTTAATTCAATACTTATTTATGAAGCTAAATATTTTCTAAGGTTTAGTTATTGGCTATTTTTTTCATGTTTTATGAGTTGTGTATTTACTGTTTTGCTTTTTCTCTTTTCTTTTTTCTTCCCCCTTCTGCAGTGCTGGGAAACAGAATCTAGGACTTTGCCAGTGTGAAGCAAGCATTCCTGTGCTAGGGCACATGCCCAACCTGTATGTGCTTGCTTTTAAATAATCTTTTTTTCTTTTTAACATCTTACAGTACTTTAAACAGTAGTGATCTTAACCCTTTACCCATCATATGTGTTGTAAAAATCTTTTCCCAGTGGTTCATTTGGTTTCCTTTTTCTTTTAATTAAACTTTGTTTAATGGATCCCAAAATTCTGTGACAGATTTTTGATCAAGTTGTCTCTACTAAAAAAGGATGTGTTTTCTTGGGCATAGTGGCACAGCCGGTGATCCGGTATTTCAGAAACTGATTACCCTGAACTCAAGACCAGCCTGGGCTACAGAGAAAGACCCTTTCTTTTAAAAAAGGATTTTTAAAAAGTAATAATTTAAAACACACACACACACACATGCACACACGCATACACGCACTAAAATAGTCCACAAGCTGGCCAAATAGCTCAGCGGATTAAAGCGCCTGCAAGCAGGCTCAGGGGCCAGGGATTTGATCCCCAGGCCTGCCATGGCGACCCTGACCCCTGGGAGTGCTGAGTTGGCAAATGAGACTGGGTGTGGTGTGCACCTATAATCCAAGCTCTTGGGAGGCTGTAAACAGGCAGATCACTTAGGAGTCTGATCTAGTAGTGAGACCCTGAACACCATGTAGAGCTTGCCCTAATTTACAAAATAAATAAATAGGGTCGGCGGTATAGCTCAGCGGACTAAGCGCTTGCTTCGGTAAGTGCAAGGACCAGTGTTCGATCCTTGGTTCCCCAAGCCGCGCCGGCCCCGCCTTCGGGTGCGCTGAGCCGGCAACACAATCCAGGCATGGTGGCGCGCACCTGTAATCCCAGCATGTGGGAGGCAAAAAGCAGGAAGATCACTATGAATGTGGGCTGCATGCATAGTGAGACCCTGCACCAAAAAAATAGAAATAAATAAATAAATAAATAAGTCCACAAAACATTTTCCTTTCTTCTGAAGGTTATTTGTACACTATTATCATTAACCAGTCTTTCACTACTAAATGTAAATGGTCAATTAAAAACAGTATGAGACCTTCTTCCACCACTGATTAAGACCAGGGTGACAGGTGTCAGAGCTTTCTGGGAAGTCATGAGCTTTCTGGGAAGACTTGGTAGCCATGCCAGCTCCAGCAGCCTTCTTTTCTACTGATTTGATGAAACTCACTCAAATCATGAGCAGCAAATGACCCAAAGACGGAGAGTCAGAGAAATTGTGGGCCTAAGTGGGTTTGCTTAGAACCCAGACAGCAATTGCAGCATCAGGAGATATAGGGCCATTTTCCAGCTTCTTAGCAAAATGCCCATCATCCTTGTCTTTTAGTCCAGCAAATTCACAAGCATATGAGCTGTGTAACAATGTAGGACAGGGACAGAGGCAGGACTGATTCGTGTGCATAGCTCAGGACAATGACCTGAGCAGTGAAGCCAGCTGCTTCCATGACGGGGTTATATTTGCTGCCAACAACATCATTTCCCTAAAGTATATCTTTGACAGACATGTTGTTGAAGTTGAAGCCCACATTGTCCCAGGGAGAGCTTCATTCAAAGACTTTGCTCCACTTGTGACAACGATGGAGGCAAAGGGGACCACCTTCCAGGTTTGAGAACACCAGCACTGCTCTCCCCTAGGCCCACCAGGATGGTACCAACAGCACCAATTTCCTGGACATCCTGGAAGGATAGACACATGCTTGTCAGTTGGGTGAGCTGGCAGGTGGAGGCAATCCATGGCTTCAAGCCACATGGTTCTACTGGCATTGCCATCTTTCTGGGTGCGTTTCCATCCAATGACCCAATCCATCTTAGCCTTTGCCTCCAGCATCTTGTCACCATTCCAACCAGAAGCTGAAACGCTACTGTGTTAGTGGCCAATGTTCTTAATATACGTTTTGACTTCCTTGATGATTTGCTTCTCTTCTGGCTATAGAGAGGCTCCACAGAATCCATTCTGCTAACACCAACAATGAATTGCTTCATACCCAGCATGTAAGCCCGAGGGCATGCTCTGGGTCTGCCCGTTCTTAGAGATACCAATTTCAAATTCACCACCACCAGCAGCAACAATCAGGACAGCTCAGTCAGTGCCTCTAGGGATGATTCTCATAAGGTCTCTGTGTCCTGGGGCATCAAACATAGTTACACAACACATGTGAGTCTCAGGTTTCCATGGAGAAATCTCGATGACAATACCATCTTCACATTCAGCTCTCAGCTTATCCAAGACCAAGGCTGATATGAAGAAACCCTGTCCCAGCTCAGCAGCCTCTTCAAATTGTTCAGTGGTTCTTTTGCTGATTCCACCACATTTGTAGATCATAATGGCCCCTAGTGGTGGACTTGTCCAAATCTAGGTGTCCAGGGATGACAAGCTTGATGTGAACTTCCTCCTTTTCCAAGTGGGCTTTGGTTTCATAACACCTGTGCTCCAATGGCAAACCCATTGTGGGAAAGCTGTCACTTGCAGGCTCTAAAATAAAAATTTCTTGGCCAGGTGCTACAGTGTAAACACACACATACACACACACACACACACACACACACACACACACACACACACACCCCTATAATCCTAACTACTTAGGAGGCAAAAATGGGAGGATTTTAAGATCAAGGTAAGTCTGAGCAACACAGTGAGACACTGTCTCAAAATAAAACAGAAAAGACCTGGATGTGACCCAGCACTAGAGCACTTGCCTGTCATGCAAGAGACTGAGTTCAAGCCAGTTTGGTAGTGCATGTTTTTAATCCCAGTACTCATGAGGCTAAAGCAGGAGGATCATCATAAGTTCAAGACCAGCCTGGTCTACTTACTGAGACCCTGTCTCAAAACAAAAATTATTAAGAGAGATCCCAGGTTCAATTCTCACTACTGCAAAAATGTAAGTAAACAAATTAGTTAGAATAGTTTGACTAAAAATGATGGAAAGGACGATTTATGTATTAATTCATTCAGCAAACATTAATGGAGTATTTGCTAAACTCTCAGCTAAGTACTGACAAAAATGATTAGGTTGAACTATCTGAAACAGCAGATAACTAACTTTGGAGGGTCTAGTTAATGGCCCACATGAGGGTTTCCTGCCATGCTGATACATAAGTAACAAAAGATAATCCTTCACCAAAGGAAGATAAGAAGGATCCTGGCTTGTCGGTTTCCTTACAGGATTTCCATAGGATGTGTGCCTCTAAACAGTACCAGCAAGCTGGGCATGGTGGCGCATGCCTGTAATCCCAGCACTAGGGAGGCTGAGGCAGGAGGATTGTTGTGAGTTTGAGACCAGCCTGAGCTACAAAGTGAGCTTAAGGCCAGCCTGAACTGCACAGTGAGACCCTGTCTCAAAAAAAGACAAAAAAAAAAAAAAAAAAAAAAAAAAAAAAAAAAAAAAAAAAAAAAAAAAAAAAAAAAAAAAAAAAAAAAAAAAAAA
>PVKA01006007.1:0-38814 GCA_004027165.1 Ctenomys sociabilis | reverse complement strand
TGTGGGCCACCAAAACTGGGCATGGTGACCCACACCTGTAATTCCAGTGTTGGAGAGGGTGAGACAAAAGGATCACTGCAAGTCTGAGCTGCATAGTCAGACCTCGTGCCAAATAAATCATTTTTTTTAAAGTACATAATCTATTTAAACTCCCTATCTAGTCTCAAATTCAAAATCCTCCTGCTTCAGCCTCTAAAGAGCTTAGATTACAGGTACATACCACCACACTCAGTTCAACCAGTTTTTCTGAAACACTGTCAATTATAGAGGTAAAAGAACATAATCTGGGGCTGGGGAAATAGCTCAGCGGTCTAAGCAAATGCAAGGACCTGGGTTTGATCCCCATACCACATTCCGTGTGGGCCACCAGAACTGGGCGTTGGGACCCATACCTATAATTCCAGTGCTGGAGAGGCTGAGACAAGAGGATCACTACAAGTCTGAGCTGCATAGTCAGGCCCTGTGCCAAATAAATAATTTGTTTAAAAAAGTATGTAATTTGTTTAAACTCCCTTTATACGTGCTATATCTATGAAAGAGTATGGTTTTGCAACTCTTAGGTGTGAAAAAAAATACACTGATTTAGAACATTATGATAACCAGCATATGAGTTTACATAAAGAAGCCAAAAGAATGCATGGCCATCAGAGAGTACGATCATGGTGATAAGGTGACCTGAAGAGTGAAGAATTATCATGTGTGGAAGAATGCGGGGTCTATAACAGAATGATAGTCTTATGACCAGCTGTGACATGCGAGCCTAACTTAGGCCCCTGGGAGAAGCTGAGAACCATATTGATTCAAGTTTGTATATGTCCTATAAACACTGTGATTTGTATTTTTGTTTTTGTGTTTTTCGTACCAGGAATTGAACTCATGACCTCTTGCTTCCAGGCAAGTACTGTGCTGCTGAGCTATATCACTGACCCCAAAGATGATTGTTTTTAAACACAATTTTTTAGCTCATATCACTACAAAGGGTGTGAGAGAAAACCTGACCTCTGACACTGTTCTTGTGTAATTGTTTTATGAACAATCTCTGCTCTTAAATGATAGAATTAAGTATATCATCTGTCAAATGTTTCTAAGAGGCGTTTGAGATTAAATTTTTTTTTGAAGAATACAAAATAGTAATAAAAGTGCATTAGAAATGCTACAAAATTTCACCCAGTAGGAACCCAAAACCGGCTGCTGTACTGCATGATGTCATCTTCAAATTAGTTGCCCAGGCCACCAGATATAAATGTGCAAAACTGGTTTAACAGCAAAACAAAACAACAACAAAAAGGATATAAGAAATTAAAAAGAAAGTAAATAGGAAGCATTAAAAGAAAAAACTTGGGGCATGGTGGCACATGCCTGTCATCCCAGCTCTTTGGCTAAAAACAGGTGGATCACTACGAGTCTGATCTAAGTAGTGAGACCCTGTAGACCCTGTCCTAAATAAAAAATAATAATAAATTAAGCATTATCTGTCCCTCTCAAAGGGCCAGCAGAAACCAGCAGTACAACCATCCAAATCATCCTGCATGCATGCATGCATACATACATACATACATACATATACACATACATACATATATACACACATAAATAGATTTTTCCTTTCTCTTTCTTTAGTCCTCCTCCCCATCCCAGCTTTCCCCTCCCACTGAACAAATTCTTTCCCTTTCACAGTATCCATTGGACTCCTCAGACCATTTCACTCCTCCAGGTTCTCACACCCAGCGACACAACACAATGCTTGCATATGTGAGTCTTATCTGTTTCACCCATTAATACAGTCTCTAGGTGTGCCCATCCATCCATAAAAGCCCCAAGGTTGTCTTCTCCCACAGCTGAGTAATAGTCATAGAAAAACACCACATCAGAGCCAGCCAGATAGCTCAGCAGACTAAAGTGCCTGCTTAGGCAGATGCAGGGGCCGGTTCCAGCTCTGCCTGCTATGCTAGCCCCTCCCCCAGGGCGCTCTGAGCCAGCAGCTGGTCATGGTGGCATGTACCTGCAATCCCAGCACTTGGGAGACTGAAAAACAGGAGGATCATTCCGATCCATGTAGTGAGACCCTGTAGACCCTGTTCTAAAGACATAAGGAAACACACACACACATACACACACACGCATCTTCTCTATCCACTCCTCAGCTGATGGGCATCTGGGCTACCCATAAGAGCCAGCCACGACAAACCGCACCAACAAACATGGGTTCACACGCATACGCAGAGCTCTGTGGCACAATGACCTCAGTTCCCCTGGAAAAACACCCAGGAGGGAAACAGCTGGCCTGAATGAGACCTCCAATCCCAGCTCCTCCAGGAATCTCCACAGTGGCTGCACCAGCCTGCACTCCCACCAACAGGGACAAAGGGCTCCTCCCTCCCCATACCCTCCCCAGCAGCCTCCACTGGTTGACCTCTAGATGATAGCCGCTCTCTCTGGCATGAGATGGCATGAGATAAAAATTTCAGGCCACGCATGGTGACACACATCTGTAATCTCAACACTGGGAAAGCTGTAACAGAAGAATCACTGAGTTTGAGGCCAGCCTGGGCCACATACTGAGTTCAAGATTGGTCTAAACTACATAGCATAGGGGTCTAAACTACATAGCATTGGTCTAAGCTACATAGCATAGGCTGGGGATGTAGCTCAGGAGCATAGCACCTGCCTGGCAAGCATGAGACCATGAGTCTGAGGCCCAGTACCAAAAAATAATAATAAATAAACTACATAGCAAAAGCCTGTCTCAAAAAAACAACAAAAGATAAAACCTTTGAAGTCTATTGGATGAATGTAAAAATATCTACATATCGGCATATTAGTACACCCTTAGTGAACAGGATTCCATTTTCTGCTTGCAGATTTCACAGCAGATAATTGATATTGAAATATCAAGGCTAAAATGTCACCAAAACATTAAGGTCAGTAGAGGTGCTTTCCGGCTCGGAGCAGTCTAGAGAAGCCATCATCTGCGTGTCTTCGAGGATGTAGACAACGCTTCGCACTGCAGTGCTTCATAGCTGCGGCCCCAACATTACCCAGCAGGCTCTGGGGCTGATCCTCTGGCCCACCCAGCACAGCCAGTTTCCATTCATTCTTGAATCCACCCAGGTAAGTGGGCAGCTGTGTACTCAAACTCAGATGCCTGATCACATTAACCCGCGTCCATTTGTCTCCTAGCTCTGATTTTTTTCCTTATTTCCTTTCAAACAAAATAATTACTTGCCTAATACCCTGCACTGCTTCCTAACTCAAAGAAAGCCCTTGAACAAGAGTCCAGAACCAGGCAAAGGCTTGGCCAGTGGCTCTTCAGTTACTTTGTGCTTCAATAAACCACTTTGTGAAGTGCGAATCATAACATCTCTCCAACTCCACAGATGACCAGAGTAACAAAAAAATACTATCTGTGGAAGCACTTACAATGCTTTGGGGAAAGGGACACAAAATATGGTAACTTTTCAGAGCAAATGGTACAAAATAAAGAAACGAATGCAGCACAGAGACTGCAGAAAAAATCAGAAGCTTTGGACATTATCATTGCTGTTCTCTCTCTCTCTCTCTCTCTCTCTCTCTCTCTCTCTCTCTCAGAATCTGTTTCTCTGTCTCTATCTGCCTGCCTGTCTGTCTGTTTGTCTGTCTGTCTGTCTCTCTCCTTTTTGCCAGCCAGCCTCAAAGTACCTTGCAGCTCCATAGTGGTTAAAGTTTGTATGCATCACGCCAAATGTTTCACATTTGTTTAGACCCGTATTACAGGGACTCATCGGGGATGGAATTCACCACTGAGCAGCACTTCTACTTCTCTATCCGCCTCCCCTCACCGCCTGTAAACTCTAATATTGATGGGAGAACAAAGCCTCTCTTGTGCTGGTCCAAATAGCCAGATATGTGGGTGGACTCATTCTACCAAGGAATTTCATCAAAATTCACATCTGCTGATTTCATAGCGCGAGACGTTTGACCCTTTGCCTCCCTCCCTCCAATCAGCATGAAACACTTTTCCTACCTGAGAATGAGTTGCTTCTGCCTACTGAAAATGTGTGGAGCATAAACTGTATAAAAGGCACCCTGCTCCATACTGTGGAGATGTGAAAGATGAATGAAGGAGCCAGTTTTTGCCCCCTGAGAATTTCACAGGCCTACATTCCTAGATATAGATCTCAGACAGATCAGTTCTCCAGAAATGGAGGCTGTGATGTTTATCTCCCTATTCTAGGGCATTGGGCCTCAGAAGCCTCAAAAGAACGTGTGTTCTATGGACAACCTTTCCTGTTTTGTGCTCAGCTAGGAGGAATCATTCCCAGCCTCTTTCTAGTCTCTTATTGCTTATGTAAGAGCCGGAGAAGAACCATCGTAAAACAGGCCAGAGCCCAAGACAGCCAGACAGAACGTGAGAAGGAAGAGAAGGAAAGAAGCCATGAGAAAAAGCATTTGCTAGAAGAAATCTGCAGAAACAAAAGTTCTGTGGAAAATTGAGGAATTATTCAGTAATATTGATTCTCAATAAGAGTAAAACAGACAAAGGCTTTACGGGGGGAGAAAAAGAATTTGGAGAAAATTGAATTAATCCAAAATTAAAATAGCCAGGCATAGTGGCACACACCTGTAATCCTAGCACTTAGAAGGCTGAGATAGGACAATAACCATGAGTTTAAGACCAGCCTGGATGACATTGTGAGTTCAAGGCCAGCCTGGACTGCACAGCAAGACCCTGTATTAAAAATAATAATAATAATGATAAAGGAAAGAAAGAAATTTCTAAAATATTATTTCAAATCAAGATCGCAATGTGTACTCTTTTGATTGTCTCCATATAAACTCAATGAACAGTTTAAGACTTTAAGAGATAATTATTTCACTAAGAATAATGAAATTATAGCTCTCCTGGTAAATATGACCAAAGATACCTAATAAAAGTACAGAAATAACAAGGGAACAAGCAGATTTTGTTAATCTACATAATCTCTATATAAAATATACATACTGATACTTTACACCGACCACCATAGAAATACTAGAAAACATAAGCATACATTCCTATTTTATTACTCAGCAGAGTGATGATGTCATTATAGGCCAAATAGCTTTTGGAACAAAACTAAAAAGGTCAAATCACCTTCTCTCTCTCTTCCTCCCTCCCTTCTTCTTTTCCTCCCTTCACTCTCTCTCTCTCTCACCCTCCAGAGTCTCTGAGACAGGATCTCTGTACTTAGCTCATGCTGACCTTGAACTACGTGTGTAGCCCTGGCTGGCCTCAAACTCCTGACACTCCTCTTGCCTCAGCCAGCCGTGATTAGAAGCGATCAATACGCACAGAGCATGGAAATGATTTTGATCCCAGACATCCCTTGAAAGGATTTTGGAGACATCCATCGGACCTGGTGAATCACCATTTGAGAACTAATCAAATCAATTCATTTTCAGGTCAATTCTTATTTCCTATTACTAACAAACGATCCTTTCTGATGTGTATTTTATTCTCCTCTCTGAACAGCTTTTTGAGGATAATTGACCTAAGGTAACCCCTAGCTTCATGCAACTCTAAGGAGAAAAACCTCGGGTGCCGGGCTGGCCTTCTGCTTAACTGAACGCGGAGAAACGCGAGGAGTCCCCACACCACGGCCGCGTCACCAAGGCGGAGGCACAGCTGTGACCAGAGACAGACCGGCTCACCCAGGGCGTGGGACAGGAGCCCGCAGACGCCGGCAGAGGCCCGCCCGCCTCAGGTGAGCCGGCCCCGGGGGAGGAGCGCCGCCGGGCGTCCCCGGGCGGCCGCGTCCTCCGCCCCACCTCAGGACCGCGCGCGCCCCTCGGAGGACATAGCGCCCCCTCTGTCCGCGCGCAGGGCCGGAGGGAGCGACGCGGGGTTGCCCCCGAGACCTAGCTGGGGCCCGCGGCTCCAAACGACAGGGCTCGGGTCCCGGGGCTGCTGGAGCATGAGCCCGGAGCTCCAGGTGCGGGGTCGGGGCCCCGGGCGCAGGGCCTCGAGGGTCCCCGGGCGCCCTCGGGGGCCACTTTCCAGGTCCTGGCTGGTGACCGAAACCGCGCGCGGGGCGCATTCACGCGGTGGTTTTGGGTAAAACAGGTCGGGTGACTCTGTTCCCACCGAAACTCAAAACTATTGAGCCAGGGACTTTTTTTGATGCGTCTTTTCTCTTTGTTTTAGTTTGTTTGACAGCTGCCAGACTATGTTTACACTTCTGATTCTGCTCAGCCAACTGCCCACGGTTACCTTGGCGGTTCCTCCTTGCACAAGAAATCCGGAGGGCTCCAGGCATGCGCCCGAAGAAGGTAAGCAGGACTGTGATTTTGAGAAAGCCCTTCTGGAAACCGGATCCTCCTATTAAGAGATCTCAAGAGAGAATTATATGCCTCGATGAACCAGAGAAGCACTAAAATAGCGTGTTAGTTTTAATTTGTGGCTTATATGGTAATGTTTGGGGGCTTTTATGTACTTTACAATGCGTAGGAATTTGTCTCTGTGACTTTCCTTTGGTAAAATCTGTGTTTAAGATTAAATCTAAATCTGGTTTAGATTTCTGAAAATTATGTGTTGTATGAAAGGAGAGAAGGTTAGATTTCTGAAAATTAGTGATTTTTTTTGTTTGATGAAGCTGTGTGATAATCACGTGGAACACAAACTGCTTGTTGTTTCAGGAAGGATGGACAGGATGTCCTAGTCTAGTCTGGACTTGTGTGTGTGTGTGCCTCTAGGGTTGGAACTGAGGGCTTTGGGCATGTTAGTCTTGCAATCTACCTCTGAGTTACACCTTGATAACCTGAGCCCTAGGATGTGAGACCTGGGCAGAATATTTGCTATCTCTGGGCTGAAGTGCCTTGTCTGTAAAATAATGGGAGTAGAGGCAGAATGATCTCACTGGTTCTTTCTGACTTTGAAAAGTCTAGTGGTCTAGGTAAAGGGAGATGGCTGAAAGATGGTTGGGACTGACTTAACTAGAAGTCCATGCTTTTTAGGCTCTACATCACAAATAGGTCGATTCTTGGTCCATACTCTAAAAGCCTGACCCAGAAAAAAAGAAAGAGAAAAACTGCTTTTGGCTTTAAGCATTCTTCTCCCCGTCTATCCATTGTCTCCACCCCAATGCCACACATGCACGTTATCACTTCTCATCAGATCCCCTTGACAGCTCTTTTTCATTTGAGAAAGATGTTACACTAATACTTCTGACTGACTTATCAGGGATTATTAGTTTATTGAGTGTGCGTCTGAGGACAGTACCCTGTGTTAGAAGCAAACTCCAATGCCAGAATTGTAGGTAATTGGACCTCCCAAGTCACATGTCAGATAGATGGTCTACACTTAGTAGGACCCGCTATGATGCCCCAGAATGTGAATATATTCATTCACATGACACAGGCATAAAAATTACTTTCAAAGTCATCATATACTATAGAAGCAATTTAGAAATCATACGCGAGTGTCAAAGTCTATAGATGTCTGCAGGATACAAAGGTGAGGATCCAACACAAGGGAAAGCCAGTTTGTTTCATCAGTACATTGTGAACATCTACTGTGGGCCAGACCCTATGCTAGGTGCTAGAGATGTATAAATGAAGGAGTGTAACTGCTCTCCCGGCAAACCTCTGCATCTGGTGCGGAGGGCAGGGGGTAAATTCTCCATAAATTATGTAGCAGAGATAGAAACACAGATCCCTAGAGCAGAGAAGAGTGAGCGG
Organism: Ctenomys sociabilis; assembly: GCA_004027165.1. NCBI lineage: Eukaryota > Metazoa > Chordata > Mammalia > Rodentia > Ctenomyidae > Ctenomys > Ctenomys sociabilis. Next base: position 31,119 of record PVKA01006007.1, on the reverse strand, counting down.
TATAAACCCAGGCCAGGAGATTTATATGACACACTAGCAATGCTTTCCAATGCAAATGGGACATAATAAATGGAGATAGTTCCCCCTTATCTGCAAAGGATTCATTCTAAAGCTCCCAGGAGACCCCTAAAACTTCAGATAGCACTGAATGGATCCTATTAGTAAGCCTGAGTACCGTGAAGTTGATCTGATATGTAACAGGTACAAGATGAGGTCAGAGGATAAGGACTTGAGACCAGGTTATACAGGGCCTGTGGGTCATTGTAAGAAATTTAGTTTTTATTCTGTGGAAGATGAAACTGGTATCAGGAGGTTTTAAAAGCGGCTAGTTGTGGTGGCTAAGGCAGATGGGCCACAAGTTTGAGGTCAGCCTGGGCAGTTTAGCAAGACCCTGTCTCAAGTAAAAAATGAGCCAGTCACGGTATTACACATTTGTAATCCCAGCCCTCTGGGAGGCTGAAACGGGAATCGCAAGTGTGAGTCCATCCCGGGGAAGTTAGTGACACTTTGTCTTAAAATTAAAGATAAAGGGCTGGAGAGATGGCTCAGTGGAATAAGCGCTTCCCTGGTAAGCACAAGGGCCTGAGTTCAATCTCCGGTTCTTTAAAAAAATAAAAATAAAAATGAACTGGGAATGTAGCTCAGTGTCAGTACGGAGTTCAATCTCCAGTAACACACACACACACACACACACACACACACACACATCACACAAAATAAGAACAAAGTTTGACTTAGATTTTTGTTAAAGGGATCTTCTCTGGCTGTTGTGTCAACAACATACTATGCAGGAAGGAGGACACTAATTAGAAAGCCTTTGGGAGACACCCAGGGAAGGGTGAAGGAAGCCTGGAAAATTGTCTATTTTTCTCCACTTGGGGGCAGCATAAAATGTACATGAAGGCAAATGAGGGAAAATGAACAGAAGTATTTAATCATAATGGCCTGTGTTCCACTTTTTCACTCAATTCTTTTTTTCCCCCTGAGTATTTCAACACAGGGTCTCATTATGTAGTTCAGACTGACCTTCAACTCACTGTGTAGCCCAGGCTGGCCTCAAACTCCTGCCAATCCTCCTGCTTCGGCCTCTGAGTACTGGAATTACAGACATGCACCACCGTGCCCAGCTTCCACTTTTTAATATAAAGTAGCTATCACTAATTATTCCATCCCAGCTTTCTCCTTGGTTCCAGTAGCCCATATGTTATTTATAACATAGAAATTGATGCTCGAGAATAGTGCTAGGCAGAAGAAATACAATGTGAGCCACAAAAATAATTTTTTCTAATATATGTTTTAAAAAGAAATAGATAAAATTAATTTTAATAATGTATTTAATTTAACCAAATATTTAAAATATCATTATCTCAAAGAATAGCAGCATGAAACTTTATTGAGATATATAATGTCCTTTTTTCCCTCCATACTAAATTTTTTTTGTTTTGTTTTGTTTTGTTTTGTTTTTTGAGACAGGGTCTCACTGTGCAGTTCAGGCTGGCCTTAAGCTCACTTTGTAGCTCAGGCTGGTCTCGAACTCACAACAATCCTCCTGCCTCAGCCTCCTGAGTGCTGGGATTACAGGCATGCGCCACCATGCCTGGCCCTCCATACTAAATTTTTAAAATCTGTGTGTACTTTATGTTTTCAATACATCTCTTTTTTTTTTTTTGAAAGTAAAACTTTATTGGAAAGAAAAATCTTCTGTCAGAGAGGGACAGAAGGAGGGCCCGTTTTCAGTACATCTCAATTCAGACCTATCAAAGGCTTAGTAATTATTACAGTGGCTACAGAATTGGGTGAAATACCTCTAAAATTCAGACCTGTTTACACAGATAATTTATTTTGTAGAAAAACAATGTTGAATGAGATGTGACTGCTCTCAAGGGACTAAGAATAAGTAGCCAACGCTGGTGAGATAGCTCAGGGGACTGAGTGCCTGCTTAGTGCAGGAATGGGGTTTGATCTCTGATACCCCATGCTGCAGTGGTCCCGCCCCCATGCGTGCTGAGCCTGCAAGTGAGTCCTCATGTGGTGGTGCACACCTGTAATTCTAGCACTGGGGAGGCTGAAACCAGGAGGGTCACTATGAGTCCTAACTGCATAGTGAGACCTTATACCAAATATATCGTTTTGCTTTTTTGGCAGAACTGGGGATTGAACTCAGGCCCTGGCACTCGCCAGGGAAGCACTTATTCCACTGAGCCATCTCCCCAGACCCCCAAATATATTCTTTAAAAAAAAAGAAAGAATAAATAGGGTACAATGTCTTGGGTTCAATATCTGGTACCACATACAAAAAATAAATAGCTAACCCAAGATCACTCAAAAACCAGCATTAATTTTCTAAACCATGATTTCTAGGGAATGGTCTAATAATTGTTCACCTTAATAGATTTTTCTCTTGCTAATAGTTAACAGTGAAAAGAGGCATCACTTTAAAATTCTTTTAATCATTTTGAGGTAGTTGTCAGAAGGTTTCTGAATTCCAGTCTCTGCCTGTGATCTTGGTATAATCATCACTTAAACTTTTTTCATGTGACACCAGAATGAGTTAAAGTTTTATAGGTTTTAAAACACTGACATGGCCAGGTGTGGTGGTGCAGGCCTGTAATCCCAGCACTCGGGAGACTGAGACAGGAGGATGTTGTGAGTTTGAGACCAGCTTGAGCTACAAAGTGAGCTTAAGGCCAGCCTGAACTGCATAGTGAGACTCTGTCTCAAAAAGACAAAAAAAAAAAAAAAAACACTGACATGATGGGATTTTTTTTTTTTCTTCTAGTACTAGGGATCAAACTCAAACTCAAACTCGAACATTCTAGTCAAATACTCAATTACTGAACTATATCCTCAGCCTTTTGGTTTCATTTGAGCCAGTGTCTTGGGTTGCTCAGGCTGTCCTAGAACTTTCACTCCTTCTGCTTGAGCCTCGTAAGCAGCTGGGGCTGCAGGTATGTGGCACTGGGATCAGGCCTTGGGTCAGATTTGAAAGTCATATGAAACTTAAAACATTACATGGTCTCCTTTACATGAGAAACCCAAAATATAAATAAATAGCAAAATAAGAGGTAGCAAAAGGAGACAGGAGCGTAGATCTTGTTCAGATGAGAAGACAAGGAGAAGGAAAGGAGAGGTGAAAAGAAGTGTTATGTACATGTACCAGTGGTCCACATGACTGTAACCATCATGTGTCACAAACACGTACTAGTTAAAAAAATGGTTTGGCAAGTAGTAAGTACGATACAGGTATGTGTATATAGATAGATGGATGCACCAATAGATAGTACACAGAAATACCTCAAACATACACATCTACATGCATGCATTTACCATCCTAGTGAGGAATTCGCAACTGTGTCCATCTCTCATTGAACTTTATCTCAAGTACTGTGGAAAAAAAAAAAAAAAACCTTGAGTTTTCTTCCCTGTGATCAATTCAATTCATTATTGAAGTTGTGGATCCTAAGGATTTTAACCAAATCACTCATGCAGTGAGGAAGAACAGGGCCCTAAAAGAAAGTTTAATGTTAACCCTTAATTATCAATTTTAGATCATTACCAGATCACTAATACTTCATTTCCCAAGAAACATAAAATAGATACCATCAAAATCAGGATGGGTGCCAACATAATTAACCAGCTTGTTACTGAAGAAGAAGGAGTCACCGTATGTAAATTTGGGAGGTGCTAAGCCTTAAATCACAAAGATCACTTGCAAATGTCCAACTTCTTATTCACTCTTTTTTTTTATTTTTTATTTTTTGTATTTTAGGAAGGGTCTACAGGGTGCTCAGGGTCTCACTACTAGATCAGACTCGTAGTGATCCAGCTGTCTACAGCCTTCCAAGAGCTGGGATTACATGCCCAGACTCAGTTGCCTTCTCGGCATGCCGCAGGGGTGGTGCCAGCATGCAGGCCAGAAGATGGAACCCCCGGCTCCTGTGTCTGTTTGCAGGCACTTTAATCCACTGAGCTATTTGGCTGGCCCCCATTACCCTTTAATGGCAGACACTTTATAACATTGAAATGAACTCTCTTTAAATCACTGGTTCTTTTATAATTTATGGTTTTGTAGATTTAAAAATAAATGAGTAAAAAAATAAAGCCATATAAGAAAATTTGGTATAATTTAACCACATCAAGAGAACTATTCACTTGTTCTACAGTTAAAAGAGGAATTTTGTGCTTTCTGTTTCTCAGTGTTTGAATTTTTTTTAATGTCTTTATTAGTCTTTGCATCAAAAGAAGAAGCGAACTTTTTCATACATCGCCGCCTCCTGTACAATAGGTTTGACTTGGAGCTTTTCCTTCCCAGTGACCTAGAAAGAGAATGCCGTGAAGAGGTTTGTAATTATGAGGAGGCCAGAGAGATTTTCTTGGATGAAGATAAAACGGTAATTTGTTTATGCTAATCACCTGGAAACTTATTAAGTTACACGGAAGGAAGTGACACTTTCATTCATTAAGTATTTTGTGCTTTAAACAAAATCAAGGCCGTATACTTTTATCTTGTTCTACTGCCTTAAAATTCTAATTGACGTACTTAGACTTAGCTTTGTCCTTAATTAGCTGGGTTTACCTTAATTATCAAATGATGAGCCGTGCTGTGATTTTGTGTTTTAATGTTTATTATAGTCGGAAACAATTTCAGAGCAGAGTAAATTGAGCTTCAAGGTATTATGTAGGACTAAGAATATTCTCAGTGGTGGAGAATTGCCTAGCATGTATAGAGTCCAGGTCAATCCTTAGCACCCAAAAGTGTGTTGGGTAGGGGGATTATTTGGATTAGTAGTCTGACTCAAGCTTCAAGTATTTATAAATATGAGTAATCTCTTCTATCTGTAGTTTTACCTTTTTTGTCAATTTCCAACATTTCTATTTCGAGTATTTATCAACAATCTATTATGTGTCAGATGCTGTGATAGTACTAAGGATACAAAATATGTAATCTAGCTGGTTATGATGGTAAATGCCTGTGATCTGAGAACTCTGGGAGGATGAGGCAGGAAGATTCCAAATTGGAGCGCCACTTGGGTAATTTAGGGATTTGGGGAAAATAGGCCTCTAGTTAAATCATGTTTGTTTGGGGCTGGGGAGATGGCTCAGTGGAATAAATGCTTCTCTGGTAAGCACAAGGGCCTGAGTTCAGTCCCCAGTTGTGGAAAAAAAAATGCTGTTTGTTCATCTTGATGACATAGAAAATGGAGAGATAACACTGTGCTTATTATAATCTAGCATATTATTGAGGGCTATTAATTGATCCAAATTAAGTAAAACAGCCCCAGCTCCTTTCCCCCCATTTCCAAATACCCTATTTTATTTTTTGCTCCATAAGGACGTCCCCAGGTACCCTGAAAATGCAGGCAGTAATGCCACCTAGTTCTTTGTTCTTCCATAATTGTGCCCAGCTGCCTACTGCCTCCAAGTATTTACCACACCTACTAAAGGGAGGCAACGGCTGGGCCTGCTGTTGTCCATAATCCCAGCACTCTGGAGACTGAGGCAGGAGGATGGAGCATCCAAAGGCAGCCTGTGGATTACATAGCAAGAGCCTGTGGCAAAGAATGAGCAAATAAGAAAGGAAGGATGGGAGCAAGGAAAAGGGAAAGACAGGAAGGAGAGAGGAAAGAAAGGGAGGAGGAGAGAGGGAGGGTGGGAAAACAAAGTATATACTTTGCAATTGTGTCTGTCAGGGTTTTGTTGTGTTTTACAAATTCATTTTCTCCTTTTATGACAGTTCCTCAAAATCTGCTTCTGTTCTGTGAAGTGTAACTGAATTTAAACTGTCTTGAGGATGTCTTTCTAAGGCAATGAGCATCCTGCAATGAAATCTAGCCAACTATGGGCCTTCTAGCAGAGAAAAATTCAGATTCTTTCAAACCTAGTAATGGGCCCACAGCCTCACCTTCTACCTTTGGTACTTCTGCCAGCTCTCAGATACCTTGGCCTCCAGATACCTTTGTGGGGATGTACAGCAGGGCACAGAGGCAGAGATCTGGGGCCAGCAGTAACCCCTTCACCTTGGCTGGGGAGATAGCTCAGTGACATAAGCACCAGCCTGGCAAGTGCAAGATCTCAAATTCAATCCCCAGTACCACACAAAAAGTAAATACAGTAATCCCTTAATCCCAGGCCACAGACAGCAACTGGTAGCAGTGGACAGTGCTTTAGAGTGAACCATTCCCTCTGATTTGAATAAATTGGTGTCCTATCTGTGGCTCACGTGAAGAATTTACTGCCCCAGTCTGGGTGTGGTGATACACTCCTGTAATCCCAGCACTTGGGAGGCTGAGGCAGGAGGACTGCTTTGAGTTCTTGTCTAACCCAAGCTACAAAGTGAATTCAAGGCCATCCTGAAATGCATAGTGAAAGCTTGTCTCAAAAAGACAGTAAATAAATAAATAAATAAATAAATAAATAAATAAATAAATAAATTTATTGTCCCCTTTGTCCATGGGAACAAATTACATAAACTTGGAAATTTTACCTGTTTTTGTAGCTGGAATTTTGGAAGGACTATTCAATTAGAGGACCAACCACAAAATCAGGTAAGGCAAGAACTGATGAAATTTAATATTTTTCTCATTCTCTATTGCAATACATTCGTTATTTTTACTTTTTCGTTGCGATATATTTTAGTTTTATTGTTTGAGCTTGATTATTGTTCAATATACCTTGTAATTCTAATAATTTCTCAATTACACGCCATGCTATCTGAGACAGAGAAGGTTACCTTTAGTCATTTACACACTGAAAATCAAGTTTGGTGAGATAGTAGAGAAATGAGATAATAGGGATAAAGCTGTTTTTAATAGCTCAGCTAAGTCAGGACTTGTACAGAGTAAAAGTAAGACTCTTAGTTTCAAATCAGAAACTGAACTTTTTCCTCTTTTTTTACTGTTACAAGTGAATGGAACACACATGCTAGATAAATTAAGCCTTTTAGATAAGGGTGAAATTCAATGGGTGCTTAGCATGTGCAAGGCCCTGGGTTCAGGTCCTACCACAAAAAGAAAAAAAAAGGAAAAGGCTTTTGACAGAATTAAGTAACTTCTGGAAAAGAGAAATCCTTAGTCTTGTCTGTACTGGTCACTCCTGGGTGCTTTTTAATTTTTACTTAACTCCTAGAAATTGTACACATTTAAGGAATACACTGTGATATATATATATATATATATATATATATATATATGCAGCATATCATATATGCAGCATATCTACCACCTCAAACATTTGTCATTTCCTTGTAGTAAGAATACTCAAAACTCCCTTGTAGCCATGGTACCACATGACTGTAATCCCAGCTACTCAAGAGATTAAACCAAGAGATAGAAAGTTCAGCACTGGCTTGGGCAATTCAGCATCTTGTTACATTGTGAAAATTTAAAACTTATAAAGCTGGGGCCAGGGAGATGGCTCAGTAGAATAAACCCTTGCCTGACAAGTGCAAGGGTCTGAGTTCAATCCCTGGTTCCGCCAAAAAATTAAAAAAATAAAACCTAGCGGGGGAGATGGCTCAGTGAAATAAGTGTTTCCCTGGCAAGCGTAAGGGTGTGAGTTCAATCCCCAGTTCTGCAAATATAAGTAAATAAATAAATAAATAAAATCTATAAGGATTATAGCTAGGTGCACCCTGGGTTTAATCTCCTATACCACCAAAAAATGTATCTCTTTTAGCTATTTTGAAATGCACAATAAATTATTAATTCAAATCACTCTCCTCTGCTGTAGCACACTAGAAATTATTCCTCCTAGCCAGGCATGATGGTACAACAAGCCTGTCATCCTACACGATGAGGGCAAGAACAGCTTGAGCAACATAATGAGACCCTGTCCCAAAAGAAAAAAGGAGAAATTGTTCTTCCTATGTAACTGTAATTTTTTTTTTTCATTTGTGTATTTGGTACAGGGTCTCACTACACAGCTCAGACTCATATGATCCTCCTGTTTTCAGCCTCCCCAGCATTAGGATTACAGGCATGCACCACCACAGAGTCTGGGTATGCCCAGACTCTGTGACTGGCTCAGCATGCCCTGCCCTAGAGGCAGGACCTGCACAGCATGCAAGATCAGGGATTGATCCCTGTGCTTGCCAAAGCAGGGGCTTAGTCCACTGAGCTATCTCGCCAGCCCTGTAACTATAATTTTATACTTGTCTGCCAAGCTTTCCTATGCCCCTTTCCCCTCCCATCTAGCTGTTTTGTAGTCAGTTCATTTTGCCATAACTTTCATACTTATTAGCTAAGGCCTTTCACAGGACCCTATAAGCCTCTCTTGCACATAGAGGTTGCTTAATGCTTAATGCTTTACATTTGTTTGACCTGCAGTACAGGGCATAGAAACTAGGGCCTCTGCACAGAGCTACATTCCCAGGGTCTCGCTATGTAGCTAAGGCTGGTTTTGAATTCAGTACATAGCCAGGGTATCCTTGATGTAGCAGCAATGATCCTGTCTCAGCCTCCCAAGTGTTAGCATGATAGATGTGTGCCACTTTTTAAATTTTTTTTTTATTTCAAAACAGTGTTTCACTAACTCATTGCATTGCCTGGGCCGGGTTCACACTTTTGATGCTGTCTGTCACCTTCCAGGGTGCTACACATGTACCACAATGCCTGGCTACTAAATATACCTTAGCAGGGGTTAGCAAAATAGCTCAGCAGTCTAAAGCACCTGTTTAAGCAATCTTAGGCAAAGCATAGGGACCGAAGTTCAATGTCTGGCTCCATGTGCTGCGCCAGCCCCACCCCCAGGGCAGGCTGAGCTGGCCACTAAATAAATAAATAAATAAATAAATACACCTTAGCAGTTAATGCCAAAATATGTCTAGTTATGCAAGACTGTGCTTATCTCATCAAATTTGAAAATCGTCTATTTAATATAACTTATATAAAGTAGTCAAAAAATTATTAGTCAAGTGTGGTAGCACATGCCTTGGGAGCCTGAGACAGGAGGATCTCTATGAGTTCAAAGCCAGCCTGGACTACACAGCTGAAGATAAGCCTGAACTATATAGTAAGACCCTGTCTCAAGAACAAACAAATGAGGGTCTGCTAGATAGCTCAGTGGACTACAGTGTCTGCTTAAGCAAGGTTAGGCAAGCCTAGGAACTGCAGTTTGATCCCTGGCACCACTTGTTATGCTAGCCCCACCCTCAGGGCGGGTTGAGCCACCACAGAGTCCAGGCGTAGTGGCATATGCTCATAATCCCAGTGCTTTGGAGGCTAAAAGCAGGAGGATCACCACAGGTCTGAGCTGCATAGTGAGGCCCTGTAACAACCAAAGACATTTTTTAAAAAATGAAATAAAATTAAATTAAATTAAAAAAGAACAAACAAAAATAATTAATAGCATAATTTGGGCTTTTAAGGTACCGTTTATATTTATTTCTGGTAGATTTTGTAGCACAAAAGTTTTTTTTTTTTTGTTTTGCTTTGTTTTGCTTTTTTTGTATTTAGAGGAGGGTCTACAGGGTGTTCAGATTCTCACTACTAGATCTGACTCATAATGACCCACCTGTTTACAGCCTCCCAAGAGCTGGTATTACAGGAACGCACCACCATGCTCAGTCTCAATTGCCATCTGAGCCTGCCCTTGCTTGCAGGCACTTTAATCCACTGAGCTATTTGGCAGGCCCTAGCACAAAAGTTTTTTATGGAAATAACTGTCAGCCAGGTGTGATGGGGCACACCAGTAATCTTAGCACTCTGGGAGGCTGAGGCAGGAGAATCACATGCCTGGACAAAGTAGTTAGCAAGACCATATCTCAAAAATAGAATGTTTTTAAAAAAGCCTGAGGACGTAGCTCTGTTGTGGGTTCAATTCCCAGTACTGCCAAAAGAACAGCAACAGCAAAAGTGTCAATGATTAAATAACTGGGATCTCATTTCATTAAAAAGCTTTTGCACAGAGAAACCAGCAAGAGAATGAAGAGACAACCCACAATATAGGAAAGAATTTTTCCAGGTGTTCCTCAGACACAGAATTACTATCCAGAATACATGAAGAGCTCAGAAAAATCAGACTTCTTGAATTTAAAGATCCAATCCAAAAATGGGCAAGTGGAGAAATATAAACAGCAAATAAATACATGAAAAACTGTTCCACATCACTGGTCATTCAAAAGATGCAAATTAAAACAACCCTGAGGGCCAGTGAGATAGCTCAGTGAACTAAGTCCCTGCGTAGACAACTGCAGGGACCAGGGTTTGATCCTGGCACCACATGCCGCCCTGGCCCCAGCCCCAGGTATGCTGAGCCAGCCACCAAGACCCAGCATGGTGGCACATGTTTGTAATCCCAGCACTGGGGAGGCTGAAAACAGGAAGATTTCTAGGAGTCTGAACTGCATAGTGAGACCCTGTCTCATAAAGAAATAAATAAAAGGAAAGAAAGAAAAGAACACTGAGATTCCATCTGACCCTGGAAAGAGTGGTTATTATCCAGAAACCAATAACAAATGCTAGGGCTGAGGAGAGAAAAAAAAACACTTCTCTATTGTTGGCAGGAATATAGACTGGTGCAACCACTGTGGAAATCAGTGTGGAGATTCCTCAAAAACTTAGGATTACTGTCCCATTTGATCGAGCTATTCCCCTCCAGATATCTTCCCAGAAGAATTAAAAACATTGTAACACAGGGATACATGAGCACCCATGTTTACAGCAACACAATTTAATTTGTAATAGCTAGATTTTGGAAACAGCCCAAATGCCCATCCACTGAGTAATGGATAAAAAAGATGTGGTCCTTTTATACAATGGAATACTATTCAGTCATAAAGGATAAACTGGAGGGTCAGTCAAATAGCTCAGCAGATTCAAGTGCCTGCTCAGGCTGACGCAGGGGCCAGGAGTTCAATCTCTGGGCCTGCCTGCTGTACCAGCTCCATGCCTGAGATGGCAATTGAGACTAGGCACAATGGCACACACCTGTGATCCCAGCACTTGGGAAACTGAAAACAGGAGGATCACTACAAGTCCGATGTATGCAGTAAGACCCTGTAGACCCTGTCCTAAACACCCTCTCCCCCCACAAAAAGGATAAACCGGAGACTTCTATAGGTAAATGGATACAATTTGAGACCATACTCCTAAGTGAAATAAACCAGATGCACATGTGTGAACATCATATTGTCTTAGTGAGAAGCTGAAAGAGTATGTAAAATCCAAAGTGTACAACAGATATTTTAAAATGGGAGAAACTGTTCAGAAGGAAAGAAAAACTGGGATGGGGAAAAGAAAGGAAAAAATATATATGATACTTATACTAATTTCTCTTAGTTCATTGGAAAGAAAGGTTTGCTTGGACAATTAAAGGCCTATATTTTGTACTCTGTGTAATTTAATTTAAATATAACAATACGCAATGTAGGGCTGGGGATACAGTTCAGTGCCATGAGTGCTTGCCTGGCAAGCACAAGGTCCTGAGTTTGATTCCTAATATAAAAAAAAAACAAAAAAAAACGAAGTATATTTATTAACCATTGTTACTCTCCTAATATCTTGCCTTGATGTTTTGTTTTATTTTTTTCTTTAACATAAAATTTAAAAAGTGTTGATCTGGGGAGATGGCTCAGTGGAATAAACACTTCCCTGGCAAGCACAAGGGCCTGAGTTCAATCCTCAGTTCCACAAAAAAAAAAAAAAAAAAAAAAAAAAAAATTAAAAAATGTTAAGGATTAATGATTAGATATTTAATGTGTTGAATTCATTGAAAGAAAAGATGATGCTTTTCAGGTATTATATTTACATTATTTAAATGATTTCTCTTAAGGTGGCAACGGAGAGAAAATTGATGCTATTCGTATTCTGATTGGAATAATTGCTGGGGGAACGCTCTTGGTTATTTTTGGACTGTGTTTGTATTATATATGTGTAACCAAGCGTAAGAGACGACCACATGCAGGGTAAGTACTGAGTAAAAATATATAATTCATCACAGGGTTATTTTTAAATAAGTCAAATATCTATTTTTAAATGAACTTTTTATTTTGAAATGATTTTAGATATACAGGAAGGTTTCAGAGGTATTACAGAGAGTCCCCATGTATCCTTTTCCTCCCATGTATCCTTTAACCAATTCTCCCATACCACCACCATCTTACATTACTATAGCCAATTTGTCAAAACTAAGAAAATAATATTTGTTCCCTCCCCATTAAGGACTCTAGACTTTATTTCAGTTTTTTGTATTAGGAATCGAACTCAGGACCTTGCACTTGGCAGGCAGGCACTGTGCCTCTGAGCTACATCTGTAGCCCCTTTATTTCAGTGTTATGAGATTTTCCAGTAGCATCTCATTCTGATCTGCCAGGTTGCATTCCATTGTTTTGTCCTCCCTGGCCGCACCAGTGTGATGGTTGTTTGTGGCTTAATTTAACACATGGATTAACAACTGAATGTTTTTATTTCTAAGAGTTCTTCAGAAAAGTACAAGAAGGCCAGGGAGATAACTCAGTGGCATAAGTGCCTTTTTGGCAAGTGCAAGGTCCTGAGTTTGATCCCTGGTACTGCAAGGGGAAGAAAAGAAGAGTATAGCTGTACTTTTTTTATGTTGACTTAGTCATGTGATGTATCTTTTCAGTAAAATGAGCAATGTTTTTGTAGGGTAGGGTAGGGTAGGGTAGGGTAGGGTAGGGTAGGGTAGGGTAGAGTAGGACAGGACAGGACAGGACAGGGCAAAATAGAAAAATTTTAGTAATATCGAGGGTTTATCCCAAGAAGCACTGAGTTATATCCTCAGTCCTGTTTTAAAATTTTACTTTGACATATGATCTTTCCCAGGCTAGGCCTGAATTTGCTCTTCTCCAGCCTCAGCCTCTCAAGTAGCTGGAATATAGGTGTATATGACCACACTTGGTAAAAATATTGCTTTTCCAGGCCAGTCAAACAGCTCAATGGACTAAAACACCTGCTTAGTCAGGCGCAGCAACTGGGATTTGATTCCCTGTGTGCTGTGCCAGCCCCACCCCAGAGGCCCACTGAGACGATGAATGAGACTGGGCACAGGCCTGTAATCCCAGCACTTGGGAAGCTGAGAACAGAAGGATCACTATGAGTTCAATCTGTGCAGTGAGATCCTGTAGACCCTGTACTAAAATACAAATATGCATATATTTGTCAAGCAAAATTGAAACAAAACATCTGACCTGCAGTTTTCAACAAGTGTCAGTGTCGTAAAAGACTAGGTTATGGTTGTTAATTTAAAAATGAGAAGAAAAAACAAAGTTGTATTTCAACTTTCATTCCATTCCAAGGTTTTATGAAACTGGTAGGACTTAAACTAGTCTCTCTCTCTCTCTCTCTCTCTCTCTCTCTCTCTCTCTCTCTCTCTTTCTGTATGTCTCTCTCTCTCCCCCCTCCCTCTCTCACTCCCTCCCTGTTGCTAAAAAATGAACCCAATATATATTTACACTAGGCAGGCCCTCTACTACTGAACTCTATCTTCTATATATACAAGATATACATGTTATTGTCAAATTTAGAACTTCGGACATCTCTTGTTTTAAAAGCAAGATCAGTTACATTCAACGTTGATCCACTGTAATGCTGTATATATGGTTAGTTCATCTCCCTACTTTGCCCAATCTTGCCATTTCCTCCGCCCCATACTGGAGATTAAACCAGTACTTCGCACATGCTAATCAACCACTCTGCCACTAAGCTATATCCGTGGCCCTAAACTAAACCATAGTTTTTAAAATTGCTGTTGTTGTTGGGCTTAGATCAGCGGAAGAGGAATGGACAACACTCCAAGAAAAACAATACCAGTGAAAGCACAAAGAAAGGCCAGAGAATTTAGTGGACATGGAGTAGTGGGTAAAGAAACTGCCTGGCGAGAGCAGAGAGCTATAAAACATAAGGGGAGGCCAGAATTAGGAAGGCTTCAAAAAGAAGGCTCAGGGGCCTGGGGAGATAACTCAGTAGAATAAACGCTTCCTTGGCAAACACAAGGGTCTGAGTTCAATCCCTGGTCCCACCAAAAAAAAAAGAAGGCTCAAGAGTTAGAACTAATTCAGTGAAAAGCAGGTTGCAGTTAGAATTCAAGGAGGTGAGTGAAGTACTGTCTGGGAAGGGTCGACCAGAAGCCACAGAGGACATGGACAGGCATCAGCCATTGTGTGGCACCTGCTTTCTTGGCTTGGGGTTGTGCTGCCGTCAACAAAGCCTACATTTGATTTCCCATAATGCTTTGGGAAAGTTTTCCCTCAATTAATGAATTGAGCTCATAAGTAGTTGGATTTTTAACTCAAAATGTTGACTTTCTTAGATCTAAATACTGTCTCTGTGCTTAGTTGTTCAGTCGCCTATGCAAGAAATGGCAGCTTTTCCATTAACCTCAGAAGACCCGAGGAAGCTATTCTGTCTCCGCCGGTGCCATCTGTGGAAGACACTGGATTACCTTCCTACGAGCAGGCAATGGAACTAAACAGAAAAAACAGTGTTTCGCCACCACCACCTTATCCTGGGCTGGCAAAAGGATTTAGGGTATTTAAAAAGTCAATGTCACTCCCATATCACTAAGCCCACCCTCTCATCTCAGCACAAGAAATTCATGTTATTCAAGTGGTTTATTCTCTGTGAACCAAAAAAAAAAGACACCAGCTACTCAACTCTCTGCTACAAACTGCAAGGAATAAAGGAGGACTAAGGGTGTGAATGGCATCATAATTTCACTTACAACTTGGGCCCTGATCCTTATATCTTGATAAGAGACTTTGTCTCTATTGATGCAGTTAAGAAGAAAGCACTTTTTTTTGTAATGTATATTCTAATGGTTTAAAAATCTTGCCAGGTGTGATGACATATGCCTATAATCTGAGCACTCAGAAAGCTGAGGCAGGAGGATCTTATGAGTTCCAGACCAGTGAGTTCCAGGACAGCCTGGGCTACAGAGTGAGCTCAAGGCCAGCCTAAACTGCGTAAGTGAGACTCTGTCTCAAATTTTTTTAAAAAAAACTTTGTTATTGATCCCTAGAGCCAGGGAATTATTTGTATCCTTTGTACAAAGGTTGTAGATTTCTTGTGTCTAATATTTAAAAAGTAAAATTACCCAATCTTCCACAATATTCCAATTTCCATCATGGTATTGGACCCATTTTTAAATTAAATTTGAGAGGCTGGGGATTTAGCTCAGCAGTACAATGCTTGCCTAGCAAGCTGGAAGCCCTGAGTTTGATCCTTGCCACCAAAAACAAAAAAATAAACCTCCCCTAAATTAAATTTAGGGGTTTGGAAACACTTCACAAAATTTGACATTTCAATATAAATCTTTAACCTTTAAGTAATCACTTGATTAAAATAAAATTTTTATTTTAAATCGGTATGTAACATTTAATGTATTTTGCAAGGTTAGTGCTTGTTAGTCATTTCTCATTACAACAAGCAGGATCAGTGGTTTGCTTTTTCTAGAAAGTACTATTTACAATGGAGTTAGTTTTCAGATGATACTGAGTTGAAATGGCAAGGATTTACAAAGATTATATTATCAATAAGTAAGCCTCTCTTGGGCTGGGGAGATAGCTCAGCAGCATAAGCGCCTGCCTCGTAAGTGCAAGGTCCTGAGTTTGATCTCCAGAACCACAATGAGCCTCTCACCTAAGAATTATTAGAACTGAGAAAGTTACTGATAAGTGCATACCCCACTGGTATTACTAAATTATCTTTATCTATACCTTTTATTTATATCTGTATATAACTATGTGTGTATATGTGAATTTGTTATTTTACAGAGATAGAAAATAATATACCCTAAAAAAAGTAAAACATGGAGCTGGGGAGGTGACTCAGTGGAAAGAGCGCTTTCCTGGCAAGTCCAAGGGCCTGAGTTCAATCCCTGGTTCCGCTAAAAAAATAAAAACAGGAAATTCTGTTCCATATGATTTTGCCAGATACTACACTTCTCCTGTCATTTAAGGTCATATAGAAAATACTTTATTTTGAGAGCCAACAAGATAGCCCAACAGACTTAAGCACCTGCTTAGGCAAGCACAGGGACCACAGTGTAATCCCAGCACCACATCCCAGTGCTAGGGAGACTGGAAACAGGAGGATCACTATGAGTCCATCCTGCATAGTGAGACTCTGTAAAAACAAAATACATTAAAAATAATAATAATAAAAGGATCTTATAAGTTTTACAAGGCTGTAATTGAAAACGCCCATGCTTTTGATAATTCCTACTAAATTAAGTTTAGAAAGTATACTTCCTATTACAGTGCATGTGTGAATGTGAGTGTCTCACTCTCTTCTCTCTTCTCTCTCTTGCTGGGTTTGAACTGCGGGCCTTAACACTGAGCTACGTCCCTAGCCCTTTATATTTTGAACCAAGGTCTTATCAAGAACTGAATTACCCAGGCTGGGCTCAGACTTCTGATCCTCCTGCCTCAGCTTCCCAGAGTGCTAGGATTACAGGTGTGTGCCAGTACTATATGGCTGTGGGTCTCTCTTTTAAGGCAGTGTGATCTTCATTACAACAGATAAAAGGAAGCCTTTAACTGCAAAAGATTTTATCCTCTTAAATTCTCAGAGTCTCTGGTGGCTTGTCATATATAAATCATCTAACAACGTGTAGGTTTAATTAAAAAAGATGATTTTTTTAAGCTACCCACATTATCTATAAAATTTGCTATTAGTCATCTCTTGACTTACATAAACATCTGTCCCCTAATAACTATGTACTTTGCACTTACTTTAACCCTCTTTAAAACATTACAGAGTTGACTTTACTCATAAAGCATAACTGGAATCTAACAAATCTAACAAATTCCATTTATGCTCTTCTAAATCCTGGTGAGAGCCAAGTTTAGAAATGAACAAACATATTTTTCTAGTCCCATCTCATAACTATAGAGTTATACTGCCTCTAATTATAACCCAAGGATCTTGTTACTTAATTCTAAATCCATGTTGGAAATTTGTGTTTCCCATATATATGTATGTATTCTCACACATATGTGAGAATTATTGAGGTAAATAGAAATAAAAGAAATATGTGTATATTTTACTGAATCATAACTGGAAATAATCCATGAATTCATTTATTTCTATTGAATTCCAGAAATCTAAAACTATAAAAATAGCTTCGGATCTATGACATTGCCCTAGTCAGTTGTGTCCGTTAGCTATCATTTAGTGTAAAACAGATGCTATAATTTGAATGAATCTAGAATGTATCTTCGGGGTTGTGAAGTCTTGAAATTGTGATACTTTCAATACACAAAGAAAAATGTAAAGGCTGGTCAGATAGCTCCGCAGACTAAAGCGCCTGCTTTGACAGAGCACATCAGCCTGGGTTCAGTCCCCAGTGTTCTGTGTCAGCTCTGCCCCTGGAGCACACGGAGGTGGTGACTGAGACTGGGTGTGTAGTCACGGGCTTGTAATCCCAGTGCTTGGAGGCTGAAAACAGGAGGATCACTATGAGTCCGGTCTATGTAGTGAGATTCTATACACGCTGTAGACCCTGTCCTAAATTCATAAAAAACAGAAAGATGCAATAGAGCCTTTTTTTTTTTTGTCTTTTTGAGACAGGGTCTCACTATGCAGTTCGGACTGGCCTTAAGCTCACTTTGTAGCTCAAGCTGGTCTTGAATTCACAACAATCCTCCTGCCTCAGCCTCCTGAGTGCTGGGATTACAGGCCTGTACCACCACGCCCAGCTAATAGAGCCATTTTTGAAGACACTTATAATTTTCCTAACCACTTAATGTAATTCAGTACAAATATATCAGTATTGTCATGATCTACAAAGAGCAATTCATTTTAATGCATTTTTAAAATTTAATTATCTTTGTATTTTAGTGTTTCCTGTTACATATACCTTTTATACATGGAAATAAATTTTATACTAAATAAATATTTATTGCTTGTTTCATCTAAACATTATTCTGCATATACTAGCATATGTGATTATAGGGATTAAATGTGATTATAGGGATTAAATTATACTAAATAAAAAATAATTTTATACTAAATAAATATTTATTGATTGTTTCATCTAAACATTCTTTTGCATATACTGGCATATGTGATTATAGGGATTAAATCTGAGGAACACACTGCGTGTTTTCAAAACAATGTTGTACTTTTTACCTCTTGAAGCTAGCATTCTATTTAAACAATTTAAATAGACTTGGGGGGCTGAGGAGATGGCTCAGTGGAATACGTGCTTCCCTGGCAAGCACAAAGGCCTGAATTCAATATCCAGTTCCGCAAAAAAAAAAAAGACTTGGGAAGATATTTATTATTTTGCTCCCTAAAACTAAGTTTATGTCAGGCATGTGGTGTACACATGTAATGGCAATACTAGAGAGACTGAGGCAGGAGCAGATGGCTGTGAGTTCAAGGCCAAGTTTTTTTTTTTTTGACATAGTGAGACCCTGTGTCAAAAGCAGGGGGTCTGCAAGATAGCTCAGTGGACTAAAGCACCTGCTTAGGCGACCTTAGGCAACTACAGGGACCTCAATTCGATCCCCAGCACCTAGGCCAAGCCAGCCCTACCCCCAGGGCAGACTGAACAGCCAGAGTCCAGGTATGGCAGCTCGCACCTGTAATCCTAGCACCGGAGAGGCTGAAAGCAGGAAGATCACCACAAGTTTGAGCTGTGTAGTGAGACCCTGTAACAACCAAATACATTTAAAAAAAAACAAAAAACTAAGTTTTTTTTCTCTGACTTCTGTTGATACATAATTTAAAAATCAATATATAGTAATATTATACTAGGTTATAAAATCACATAGTACTTTTACCTTAAGAGAAATACAGTAAGTAGTACAGACATAAATAAATGAACATTTATTTTTTATAACGGGCAGCATTTATTTTTTAATTTTTATTTATCTATTCATTTATTTATTGTGGAACCAGGGATTGAACTCAGAACCCTACAATTGCCAGGCAAGCGCTTATTCTACTGAACCATCTCACCAGGCCCAGGGGGCAACATTTAGAAAAGAACCCAGAGCCTGTGCATGCTAGGCAACAACCCCAGCCCTGATTACTATTAAATATTATTTGCTACACTCCCAGAGACATCTCAGGTCCTGAGCATTATTAAATATCACATATTTCTAGTTAGGCATTTAGACCAACTAAAATTGTTTTTTCAATCTAAGTGAGTTATATATAAACACTTATATTCTTTAAAGTTACTTTTATTTTATTTTATCTTTTTATTTAATTTTTTTTTGCAGAACCAGGGATTGAACTCAGGCCCTTGAGCTTGCCAGGGAAGCATTCATTCCACTGAGCCATCTCCCTGGCCCCTAAAGTTACTTTTATTGAGAAAATTGTAAAACAAGCCACAGAGTGGGAGAAAATATTTGCCAAAAACTACTGATAAAGGACTGCTATTCAACATATATAAAGACAATTTAGGAACCATATATGATGGCAAATGTGTCTAATCTCAGCACTGTAGGAGGCTGAGGCAGAAGGATGATAAATTAGAGCCTAGCCTGGATAATTAAGTAATTTAGCAAGATTCTTTCAAAATTTTAAAAATTAATGTGGGAGTATGACCCAGGAGAACTGCAAGTTCGAGGCCAGTCTGGCAACTGAGCAACTTATGAGATCTTGTCTCAAAGTTGAAAAAGAAAAAAGGTAAAAGGAGCTGGGGATGTCATTCAATGCAAAGCCCTGGGTTCAGTTCTCAGTATTGCATAAATAAATAAATACAGTGCCAGGGATTTAGCTTAGCAGCATAGCACTTGCCCGGCAAGTGCAAGGTCCTGAGTTTGATTCAAGTACCAGAAATTAATTAATTAATTAATGAAGTAACTAATTACTTTATTAGTGTAACTTCGTGCAAAGGCTCTGAATTAAACCCCCAGTATTTCAGACATAAAAAGTAAACACTTAACACCCAACAATAGGGCCGGCCAGATAGCTGAGTGGACTAACGCGTTTGCTTAAGCAGAGTGCAGAGGCCAGGGTTCAATCCTCCTGGGAGTGCTGAAACAGCATTGAGATGATTGAGACTGGGCGTGGTGGCACGTGCCTGTAATCCCAGCACTTGGGAGGCTGAAACCAGGCAGATCACTACGAGTCCAATCTATATAGTGAGACCCTGTACCAAATACATAAAAATAAATAAACAAGCCAGTTTAAAAAATGAGCAAAAGACCCAACCAGACATTACACCAAAAAGGATGAAAAGGAGTGTAAGAAAAGATGTTTAATATCATAAATCACAAGGGAATTGCAAATGGAAATATCAAGTACCACTACAAACCTATTAGAATGGCCCAATTTTTTTTTAACTGAAGATCAACTCAGATTTTTAACTCAGGACCTTGCAACTGCTAGGCAGGCACTGATGCTGTCGAACTATCTCTCCAGTCCCAAATGGCCCAAATTTAAAATACTGACAACACCAAAAGCTGGTAAGGATGTAAAATAACAGGACTCTTATTGCTTGCTCATGAGGGTGCATGACAAAGAAAATTTACCTTTAGAAAAAAAATTTTTTTGTGAGAATTTTTATTTCCCTCTGCAGTATCAAAGATCAAACTCGGGACCTTGTGTTTGTCAGGCAGGCACTGATGCTGCTGAGCTATCTCCCCAGCTCCTAGAAATGTGTTTTGAAGAACCAGAACAAGTAGGGGTATTCAGAATGTTGTTTACTGCAATATTGTTCATAAAGCAAAAAAGAAAAAGGAAGCACCATAAGTTTCCAATGACAGATAAGTTAAATTTAAGTTATGAAATGTCAGAATGTTATTGAAGTAAGAAACCCGTAGACAAAATGTCAGCACCAAGAGTTAACTAGGTGGGCCAGCAAGATAGCTCAGCAGACTAAAGCAACTGCTTAGGCAAGTGCAAGGACTACAGTTCGATCCCTGACATGACGCGCTGCACCAGCCCCACCTCCAGGATGGACTGAACTGGCCAGAGTCCAGGGGCTCAGCAACACATGCCTGGAATCCCAGCACTGGAGAGACTGAAAGCAGAAGGATCAGCATGAGTCCGAGCTGCTTAGTGAGACACTGTAACAACAGTATATATATAATTAGTTATCTTCCCATTTCGTGGTTATCATCAAATCTCTCCCTTTTAAAAAAATTTGTTTAAAATTTCTTTTCAGTACTGAAGATTGAACCCAGGGCTTTGTGCCTACTTGGCAAGCACTCTACTACTGGGCTATATTCCCAGCCCATTTGCTTTGTTTTGAGACAGAGTCTTGCTAAATTGCCCAAAGTGACCTTGAACTTGTAATCTTTTCTTTCTTGTGCCCTCTCTGTGCTCTCCCTGCGGCCTCTAGGTTCTTGTCTAAGCAAGTTTTCAAGCTGCTTTCATAAGGAACTTTAAAGTTCTAGGAAGTGCCCTCCCAGCGCTGAGGGTGGTGAGAAAATGAAAGGGCCAGTATAATTTAGGATTCTACTTTTATCACTTTCAGATACTGAAATGACATGTAAGCTTTTGCTTCACAGGACTGCAATTTAAAAAAAAAAAAAAAAAAAAAAAAGGAGTTCAGGTGCATTTATGGTCCTGTGTAGTGATAAATTCTTTGGGATTGTTTGGAAAAAAACATTGAATATTCTTTCAGCATGTAGGTTTCAGTGCTTTTAGCAACATCCCTTGGCTTGATTTGTCCCATTAACCAACCCATAGCTGACAGGAGAAAGTTCACTAAGTGTTGCTTAGACTTGAGGCCAAGCCTCTTATGAAAAGGCACACATGAATTTAGTTAAATTATAAAACTAAAATTAAATATCAATAATGTTTTTTTCTCAAAACAGCACCTGAGATAAGGAGCTGCCTCTTATCTCAGTTTATGTGGGCAGAAGCAAGAATGACAGAACAGGGCTGGGATATAGCTCAGTGGCACAGCGCCTGCCTAGCAAGTACGAGGTTGTGAGGTCAATTCCCAGTACAAAAAAAAGAAAAAGAATAACAGAGCAGAAAGGGACAGAGAACTAGAAGACAAGTCAAAGAGTCACATTACTGAAGTCACTGTTTTAAACAGTGGGGTTTCCTTTCCAGAGTACCACTGCAAAGAACACAGAATGCCTTCTAGAAATGCACAGTTGGAAGCAGAGAACCTTCTGAAGCTTCTGGTGAAGTGCTGCAAACTGCCTGCATTCCACAGAGTCCCAGTGTTGTCCAAAAAAGGCAGACTGCAGACAGACATATACATTAGGGTCTTTGGGTAGGACCTTGTGAGGGAAGTGAGTTAGGATTGTCCCAGGATTGAGCAGGGAAGGATGCAGGCGCTAGAGAAGTCAGCTAAAACATGCACTATGCAACGTTCCCTCTGAGTGTTTTAAAACTTGCCAGCAAGGACAGGGTTGAGCGCACACACACACACACACACACACACACACACACACACACACAGCCGGAGAGATAGCTCAGTAGAATAAGTGCTTGCCTGGCAAGTACAAGGGCCTGAGTTCAATCCCTGCTTCTGCAAAAAAAAAAAAAAGCTACACACACACAGAGTGAGCAAGCAGCCATATTATAATGAACAGCAGAAAAATAAGTAGAAAAACAAGGGAAAAAAATAAGTAGAGTCATTGGGACAGTCCTATATGCCTGTCATTTCAAAGGTAGGAGAATCATACCATAGCTACCCTGCACTACACAATGAGACCCTGTCTCACAGACAAATAAGCAAACAGAAAAAGAACTCTGGAATAAGTGCCCTGAAAAGTTCACCCTGGGATAAGAAAGGGGTGCAAACCGATAAAAATTCTGCTTATTAAAATTCCCTTTAATTTTTTTTTTTTTCTGGTTGCTGGGATTTGGACCCAATGCCTCACATATACACACATATACTCTACAGCTGAGCTACACCCCTAACCCTAATAATGCATTATTACCTTCAATTGTACTTCTCTCTACTGCAAGTGGAATGATCTAAGGTCTGTGTTTGTGTGTACAAATTTTGATAAGTTTTAGCTTTTAAATTTGGGGATATAGGGGCTGGGGAGATGGCTCAGTGATATAAGTGCTTCCCTGGCAAGCACAAGGGCCTGAGTTCAATTCCCGGTTCCACAAAAACAAATAAAAAATAAAATAAATTTAGGGATATGGTATTTTATGATAGTAAGTGGTAAACTATTATTTATGTTTTATACACTCATGACATAGCTAAATTTTTCTTAACTATTTCAATACTTCTACGTTACATGAATTATGAGAGCTTTTTCCATTGATACAAATCCCCCAAAATAAAAACAATCTGCATATATGTGGATCTCCACAGTTCAAACCCCTGTTGTTCAAGATCCAACTGCTAGATAAAGAGGCTGACATTATAAAAAATTAAAATTGCTGAAATGAATAGTCCAGTGCTTACTTTGTTACTTTCCATAAATGTTTTATATGAATGGATTTAGGAGGAATAAGGGGGCCAGAGCGATAGTTCAGCAGTCTAAGTGCCTGCCTGGCAAGCACAAGGACCCGAGTTCAATCTCCGGTACAACATGCCACGCCGGCCCTGAGCTGAGCCCACCACTGAAAGTGGGTGTGGTGGTGTGTGTCTGTAATCCCAGCACTGGAAAGGCTGACACAGGAGGATAACTATGAATCCAAGCTGCGTAGCAAGACCCTGTACCAAATAAATACATGATTTTTTGAAAAAATTTTTTTAAAAGAAAGGAATCAGGGACTCCACGAAGGAGCTGAATTCCAGTTTCCCCTTGAACAGAGAAAGCACCCACAGAAGCAGAAGCTTGAAGACAAGTTTAGCAAAACACTATAAACTTCCCTAGCGTTTGGAGATACTTGGCAGAGATTGTTGGGCTTCCACAGGATGTTTAAACCGACCTTTCTGGAGCTTAGGGAACTGAGAAATCCCATATGATAAAACTGAATCTGATGGTAGAAAAAACAAACTCCTACTCTACTCTCACAGCACTCTTCAGGCACCAGATGTGTGGG
This sequence comes from Ctenomys sociabilis, assembly GCA_004027165.1. Taxonomy (NCBI): domain Eukaryota; kingdom Metazoa; phylum Chordata; class Mammalia; order Rodentia; family Ctenomyidae; genus Ctenomys; species Ctenomys sociabilis. Next base: position 7,240 of record PVKA01006007.1, on the reverse strand, counting down.
TGTTTTTCTCCACTGCTACACTAGCCATACAGCAGTGGTGGCAGCTGACACCAGGTGGGTGTCCTCTAATTCATTTCTCCAAGTCAGGGGTGTAGATAGCAGCAGATAGAATCAGATCCCAGAAGGGCTTGGTTTTACAAGACTGCCCTCTCCCCACTTCCGGCTTTAGTCACAAGTTTAGGCCTTTGGAATGTCTGACTGGACAGCTGTAAATTGGCGTCTTGGTTACTTTTCTTGTTGCAGACACAAAATACCTGATACCCAAAGTTAATGGGAGGAAAAGTTTATTTAGCTCACAGTGGGCAGGGGTTTCTGTCCGTAATCAGCCGGCTCTCAGGCAGGGTGGCATGGCAGAGGGGCATCACAGAGGAGAAACCGTTCATGGCAGGCAGAAGCGGGAAGCATCAAGTAGCAACATTCTTCTATCCCCCACTATCTTATCCAGGGTGCAAACTCCCTACATTCCAAAGAGCTCCAGTGGTTTCCAAAAGGGCAGACTGCAGACAAACATACTCATTAGGGTCTTCGGGCAGGACCTTGTGAGGGAAGTGAGTTAGGACTGTCCCGGGATTGAGGGACAGAAAGAGATTTGTCACTTGTTGCTTGCTGCCATGTTGCCGTCTGCTTTTGGCTTGCCCTCATTGCCATGGGCTTTTTCTGCGCTGCAGTGCCCCTCTGCTGTGCCACCCTGCCTCGGAGCCAGCCAATGATGGACTGAAACCTCTACAAACTGTGAGCCAAATAAACCTTTCTTCCTTTAACTTTGGAAGTTACAGCTCATTATAGGGAAAGAAAAAACAAAATAAAATCAACAGTGGATAAAGTTGCCCCCTAAATCCAATACATATACAGGGTACAAGAGAAACCATGTGTTAGTTTCTTGTCCTCTTTCGGTGGAAGGGGAGAAACACTAATGCTGTGTGAAAATACATAGTAAGGGCCACCAACCAGAACCCTTATCTAAGCCAACTGTCCAGAGATTTTATTGGGGGTCAGTCATGTAGTACAGTTGACTGCCCTTGTAGCTGATGTTAATTCTCTAGCCCTTCTAGAGATCAAACTGATATTATATAGCCCAAAGGCCCCATCATAAATCATATAAATTTCAATTAAAAGGGCAAGCAAGAGGTCCTGAGCTCAATTTCTGGTACAAAGAAGAAAAAAAAAAAAGACTATGAGTTCATATTGATACAAATAATGAACTGATAAATGGCAAGGAGGAATTATTTCTTGTAGAAGAATCATAGCTAGTAATTCTAAAAGAAGTGATAGAGTTAGAAAAAAAAGCTCTTTGATCCTCACAATAATTGCACCTGGAAAATATTATCAGTGGATGTTTCACTGAGTTGATCAGTGGCTCCCAAAAAGTTGTGTCCAGGTTCTCATCCTCAGAGCACGGGATGGCTCAGCAAGGCCCTGAGTTTAATCTCCAGTACAAAAAAATAAAAAAATGGGACTCTTACCCTCTTTAGGTGTAGTTAAAGATCATTGCAGTGAATGAACCAGGTGACCCCTAAATCCAATAGCAAGTGTTCTATCAAAGGTAGAAAGAAAAATCTGGGCACTGTGGTGCTTCTGCAGTGCTGGCACTTGGGAGGCTGAGGTAGGAGGATTGTCAAGTTTGAGTCCTGCCTAGGCAACCTTATTATTTAACAAGACTCTGCCTCAAAAAAATAAAAAAGACAAATGAGAAGACACACAAAAAGACAAGCAGATTAGAGTGATGTAAGGGTCAGCCAGATAGCTCAGCAGACTAAAGTGCCTGTTTAGGCAGGTGCAGGGACCGGAGCACACTGAGACAGCAATTGAGACTAGGTGTGGTGGTGCACACCTGTAATTGCAGTGCTTGGGAGGCTGAACACAGGAGGATCACTACAAGTCTAATCTGTGTAGTGAGACCCTGTAAAGCCTGTACTAAATACATTTTTTTAAAAAAAAGTGATGTAGCTACAAGCCAAGGGACACTTCCAGAAGCTGGAAAAGACAAGGAAAAATTCTCCCTTAAAGCCTTCAGAGGACATACAGAGCTGCTAACTAGGTCTCTTCTCCCCCCACCATCCTTGGTGGAACCAGGGATTGAATTCAGGCCCTTGTGCTTACCAATGAAGTGCTTATTCCACTGAACCATCTCCCCAGCCCCTAAATCTCTTCTTTGATTGTAGGCTTCTAAGCTCCAACACCATGAAATAACAAACTTGTGTTGCTTGAAGCTGCCCATTGGTTGGGACAGCCACAGGCAACCAACACAGATGCTAAACCAGAGGTAAAAGAACAGCAGCTCAGGACTGTGTACACCCTTTCAGTGTTGGGGATTGAACACAGAGCCCCCTCATGCCAGGTGCTCTAGTGCTGAGCTGCATCCCAGCCCTTTTTATTTTGAGACAGGGTCTTCCTAAATTTGTCCAGACTGGCCTTGAACTTGTGATTCTCCTGCCGCAACTTCATGATTATCTTATAGTTTACAGGTGTATACCACTACATGCTTTGATAAAACCTTAAAGTATTATAGGCAGTTAAGTTAGACAGAAATTAATATGCAGTCCAAGAGAGACTGGCCTCTCAAAACATCAGCAGAAAAAAAAATAAATAAAAGCATCAGAATTGTGGTTGGAGGCAGGTGTGAAGAAGACCAATCCTCAAGATAAAGATGCAACGGCCAGGTCAATGTGCTTCTCTAAGGGATAAGCAGTAGTCTGGAGTTATACTGTTATAGATATACACCTGGTCCAGAAAGTCCACCTAGGCATCAGTTGGCCCAGGCAGGTAACCAGAGCTCTGAACCCATCCCTTTCTAAAGATGCTTTGTTTCTTCCTGTTCTTTGCCACGTGACCTGCTTCCCTACTGAATCAACACTAGCTAAGCAGCTATCCTTGCAATTCTAGAGGTGTTTTGTTTTGGCGGAAATGGGGATTGAACTTAGACTTGTGCACTTGAGAGGCAAGCACTTATTCTACTGAACTATCTCCCCAACCTTTCTATAGGTTGATCGTAGTTTAAAGTACGCTGTACTTCACATTGTGACTGTGCTGTATATATTACCCCTGACAAAGGGTCTTGGTGGTAACCCACTTCTGAGACCCTTCCTGTCTGTCAGGAGCTATCTCTCAATAAAACTTTTCTACTTCTAACCTCCTCTGTCCTTTGGAATTTATTGTTTGATTTCAGGAGACATGAACTTGGCACATCTTACATCTAGCAGGCTGAGAATTATATTTCTCCTATATAAAAAATACTCACAAAATACTAATTACAAAAAAAGTATTATAACTCCTCGATACAGAAACATGACAGCAGCTCCTTAATTAAGCTTATTGAACTTTGGACTCAAACAGAATTATGTGAAGCCCTACTTGTGCATCACTCATACTAACTTGAAGGATTTGGGAAAGTTACTTAAATTCATTAAGCTTCAGCTTTCTGTAAAATGGGATTAATAATCAATATGTACATTTTAAGCATGTAATGTGGCTGGGGAGATGGCTCAGTGGAATAAGCACTTCCCTAACAAGCTCATGGGCCTGAGTTCAATCCCCAGTTCTGCCAAAAAAAAAAAAGTAACAATCCAGCTGAGCATGGTGCCACGTGCCTATAATCCCACCACTCAGGAGGCTGAGGCAGGAAGATTGCACCAGTTCAAGGACCCTAAGCGTGAATTCAAAACCAGCTTAAACTATATAACTACATAGTGAGACTGTCTCAAAAGACAAAAAAAAAAAAAGTAATCCAAGTAAAGCTATGTACCTCAGGACACAAGACCTTGCATGTATATGTTCAATACATGTTGGTTATTCAGATGAGAACATTATCATTTATAGAGTAAGGTTTAGACTTCCTATAATCAGTTCAAGGAGATACAAGATACATTTAGTGAAAGACATCATGATCAGGCCATCCCTCTATCTTTACATGCCAAACTTAAATGCTGCTTTTCCCTCAAACTTCCTGGTTAGAGATTTAGTCCTTCAACCTTTCTTCCAGACCCTCGATCAGCAAAACTATTCATTGGCATGCAAGAACACCTTCTGTGTATATCGCTCAGTTTCCTCTCTTCTACATGAAACTAAAATCACTAATCAAGTATACTTCGTGAAGTTCTTCTCACTGGCAGGATTTTTTTTTCTTTCTATGATTAGTTCAGGGTGTACAGGGTCTCACTACGTAGATTGGACTCACAGTGACTCTCCTGTTTTCAGCCTCTCAAGGGCTGGGATTATAGGAGTGGGCCACCATGCCCAGCTGCTGAACTACGAGGCCGGCCCTACTGGCAGTATTTTGACTCTCCAGTTTTTCAGGGATATCTTGCTCCTGCCCAGTGAGGCTGTGGCTTCCAAAGAAGCAGGCTTAATTAACTACAGCCCTTGTTGTTCCATCGCCATCCTCCCAGGTGTGTGGCAGGCCACAGAGAAAACAGCCAAAGATACTTGACAGGGTTAAGCCTCAGAGACGGAGAAAATAATAGTAGTATTTACTTCATTTCTGATGTTTTAATGTAACTTCTGATGATGGCCCTATGGCATTGAAATCAGAGCTGCCCTAGAGAAAGGAAATGAAATGAAGACTCACCATGTGTCAACAAACCTACTTCTGTAAAACATACACTGCATACAATTAAACAGGACCTCCTTGATCTTATTTCTCAAGGGTAGGTCTATTTGTAATACACAAATGTATGGACTTGTTCACTCTATTTCTACTTAGGCAACCCCATATTCTGCCTTTACTATTAAGTTTATTTTATTTTATTTTCATTTATGTATTTGATACAGGGTCTCACTATGCAGCTTGGACTTGTATTGATCCTCCTGTTTCCAGCCTTCCAGGTTCTGGGATTACAAGCATGCACCATCATACCTGCACTCATTCACAGGCTCAGTGCACCCTAGCGGCAGGGCCAGCACAGCATGTAAGACCAGGGATCAAACCCTGGTCCCTGCACTTGCCCAAGCAGTCACTTAGTCCACTGAGCTATCCTTTCCCACTAAATTTAGCTAATGAACAAGGCCACCTGGATGTCCTGGAGTTTCATTGTTCTGTACCCCAAGAGATTATTTTTAGTGCAGGGGTTGAGGGGGTGTATCCAGTTCAGGGCCTTGTGTAACTAAAAGCACTCTACCACTGCACTATGTCCCCATCTCCTCCTTGGCATATCATAGGGCATCATTTAACTCTAAACAATAAACTCAGACAATAAATTCTAAAGAAAATGAGAGATGAGAGTGACAAAAGAAGAAATTGTTTCTCTCATTATAGGATTGAAATAGAAATAGTTATCTTGGGCTGGGGAGATAGCTCAGTAGAATAAGCACTTGCCTGGCAAGTGCAAGGTCCTGAGTTCAATCCCTAGTACTGAAAAAAAAAAAAAGAAAAAAAAATAGTGATCTTTAAAAAAATCTGGGAAGCTGAAGCAGAAAGAACTTAAATTTGAGCTCAGCCTGGATAATCTAGTGACTTAGGAAGACCCTGTCTAAAAGAAAGAAAGAAAGAAAGAAAGAAAGAAAGAAAGAAAGAAAGAAAGAAAGAAAGAAAGAAAGAAAGAAAGAAAGCAAGCAAGCAAGCAAGCAAGCAAGCAAGCAAGCTAGGGAGATAGCTCAGTACAATTACTGCCTGCCTAGCAAGTTCACAGTTCTGAGTTCAATCCCCAGTCCAAAAAAAAAAAAAAAAGAAAGAAAAGAAAAAAGAATTTCTCTGAGCCAGGCATGATGGCACATTCCTGTAATCCCATTACTTTGGAGGCTGTGGCAGAAATACTACAGTTGAAGGCCAGCCTGGCTTGTCTAGAAAATTCAGAAAGCCTAAACTATGTGGTGAGATACTGTCTCAAAAAACCCTCAAAAGGCCAAGTTTGATATCCTGTAGCAATAATCCCAGCATTTAGATTGCCATGAATTCAAGACCAGCCTGGGCTACATAGTTAGTTTAAGGCAGGCTGAACTACACAGCAAGACTCTGTCTCAAAACACCACCACAAACAACAACAAAAAAACGAAAAAACAGGGCCGGGGAGATGGCTCAGTAGAATAAGTGCTTCCCTGACAAGCACAAGGGCCTGAGTTTAATCCCTGGTTCTGCAAAAAACAGAACAAACAGAAAAAAATGGTTTTAGCTTTGGGCTTTTTTTTTTTTTAACTTAAATGTTCTCTGATATTTATTTTATTTTATTAATTAATTATTTTTTTTTGTTTTCTGCAGTACCAGGGATTGAACTCATGACCTTCTGCTTGCCAGGCAGGCACTTATGCTTCTGAGTTGTATCTCCGACCCCTGGGTTTTTGTTTAAAGAAACAAATATGTAAATATGAAGTGGAATTTGTGAATAAGCTGCTTCTATTTTATGGTATCAGAGATTGAACCCAGAGTGTTGCCACTGATCTACAGTCCTATATATAATGGTTGACATATTTGTGTTAACTTGAGGAGTTTGGAAGTTTAAGCAGCTCAGCAGGGGCCAAGGTCCTCACTTTGTAAGCATCCTGAGCCTGTGCAAGAAGAGAGCAGGGAGATTGTGTGAGGACTATACTTTCCCTGAGGGGATGGGATGTAGCCTGCTCACAATATAAGGGAGGTAAAGAGACTTGTTTTCCCTATTGCTTTGTTGCTTCTGCTGTCTCCTGCAACCACAGAACTGTTGCCCCTCTGCCATGCCACCTTGCCTCGGAGCCAGCTGAATATGCTCCACAAACTGTGAGCTAAACAGACCTCTTCTTCCTTAATTTTGGGCCCCAGGTATTTTGTCTCAGCAATGACAGAAAAATAACCAAGACAGAAGTTGATGCCAGAAAAGTGGGGTCATTTCTGTGACTATGCCTGACCGTGTGGTTCAAGAGCTCTTTGGGAATGGCTTGTGGAAAGTGTGCAAAGGTTCAGAGATGTCACCTGAAAGAGTAGCACTAAAATGCCGTAGGCTGCCCTGTATGGGAGATTCTAGTCAGAGCTCAGAAGACAAGGAGGCTGATAGAAATCCTGCTGGTAATGATCAAGTTTCTGCTGGGAAGAACAATTACAGTGCTTGTTGGACTCCAGATAATTGTTATAGATTGTCAGAAAGTTTGTCCGCATTTTACTTGTGTCCAGAAACTTTGCCTGAGAGTGACATTAGGGACAGTGAACTAATTAATCTGACAGAAGCAGTTTCAAGGCAGCTGAATGTTGAGGCTGTGGCATGGCTATTGTTGGGGGCTTTTAGCTAGATTTATGGTGTGAATCAAGAGCAAAAAACCCAGTAGGATGACTCAAAACAAG